>JARGCV010000119.1:0-260877 GCA_034064705.1 Bothrops alternatus | reverse complement strand
CCGGATTCTCTGCCAACAATCCTTCCAATCTTGGCTTCAAACTCCTCCTCAGACCGCTACAAGGCGGATTCTCCCAGGGAATCCAAAATGAAGTAAAATCCGGGATTTTACAGGTCGCCGAGGTCACACCATGTGTCGTGTCTCTCTCCTAGGGGATTTGGTCCCACGCTGGGAAACTAGCGTTGGCTCCTGATTTAAGCTGTTCAAGCTGTGTTTCTCCAACCTTCTCAACTTTAAGGGGGGGGACTCCCAGAATTCCCCACCAGCGCTGTCTCAGTGAGTTCTGGGAGTTGAAGTCTACATGTCTGAAATTGCCCCGTTCAAAACAAGCCTGCATTGACTTAGAACAGTGTGTCTCCATCTTGACAATTTTAAGATGAGTGGACTCCCAGAATCCCCCAGCCAGCCTGCTTTAAGAGGGGTGGACTTCCACTCCCAGAATCCCCCAGCCAGCCTGCTTTAAGAGGGGTGGACTTCCACTCCCAGAATCCCCCAGCCAGCCTGCTTTAAGAGGGGTGGACTTCCACTCCCAGAATCCCCCAGCCAGCCTGCTTTAAGAGGGGTGGACTTCCACTCCCAGAATCCCCCAGCCAGCCTGCTTAAGAGGGGTGGACTTCCACTCCCAGAATCCCCCAGCCAGCCTGCTTTAAGAGGGTGGACTTCAACTCCCAGAATCCCCCAGCCAGACTACTTTAAGAGGGGTGGACTTCCACTCCCAGAATCCCCAGCCAGCCTGCTTTAAGAGAGTGGACTTCACTCCCAGAATCCCCTAGCCAGCCTGCTTTAAGAGGGGTGGACTTCCACTCCCAGAATTCCTTGCTGGAAGCTAATAGCCAAAGCTATTAGCCCAGGGCCAATAGACTCTGACACCCTTTTGTCCCTTTAGTTATCATTTTATTCCCCGAGCCAGAGAAAAGTCCTGTCTCCCCTGCCAATATTCCACAGAGATAACGGTCCAGAGGGCAGGGAGTGAGTGCGAGGTCACGCTCTGGGTGTGTCCGATGGGAGCCGGCAAGTGGAATCTGGTGGAAAGGGTTGTGTTTTGGGGTTTTTGTTTTTTGTTTTGCAAAGAGACCAATTCAAATCACTTTTCCTGTCTTTAAATTGGCAACCCTCCCTTTTTGAATCTTTTCATCAACTTGCTGCCCTGTTCTCCCTCCCCCTCGCCCCCCCCATCTTGCGTGCTAACTCAGAGGATGACAGGAGGTTTGCATTAAAGATCTTGGCTGAGAAAGAGATTGTGTCTGCCCTGGGGAGGCTCCTAGGCCTTGATGGCCTCTCTCTCTCTCATCTCTCTCTCTCTCTCTCTCTCTCTCTCTCTCTCTCTCTCTCTCATCTCTCTCTCTCTCTCTCTCTCTCTCTCTCTTCTCTCTCTCATCTCTTTCTGTTTCTCTTTTCTCTCTCTCTTTTTCTTCTTTTTCTCTCTCTCTCTCTCTTCTCTGTCTCTCTTTCTCTTCTCTTTTCTCTCTGTCTCTTTCTTTCTCTTCTTCTTCTTCTCTCTCTCTTCTCTCTTCTCTCTTCTCTCTTCTCTCTTCTCTCTTCTCTCTTCTCTCTTCTCTCTTCTCTCTTCTCTTCTCTCTTCTCTCTCTCTTCTCTCTTCTCTCTCTTCTCTCTCTCTCTCTCTCTCTCCTCCCTCCCTCCCTCCTCCCTCCCTCCCCCCCCCCTCTCTCTCTCTCTCTCTCTCTCTCTCTCTCTCTCTCTCTCCCTCTCTCCCTCTCCCTCTCCTCTCCCTCTCTATCTACCTACCTACCTACCTACCTACCTACCTATCATCTACCTGGAAGATTGTCCTCTGAATAAAATTTGCTACCAGGAAAAAAGAGTTAGCAGATTCACCCTGATTTTTAATCTTTAAAACAGCCTGCTGTATTTCAAAATTCAACCATAATTTCGTGCAAAGATTCCTCAAGATTCCAGCTATGATTGTCGTTAAGGTAATCGACAGAATCCTTTACAGGTCCATAACAGTGGGTGTTCGTCCTTCTGTGAACTTGGTTTTCCAACTTCATCCATGACTTTTTTTTTTTTAAGAAGGACAATGACCCTGTCTTAGCCTGCCAACCGCCCACTGATACATTATCCAAGAATTTCCACTTTTGACTCATTATTGCTTTGGCAAGGAAAATGTATAAGAGGCGAAATGGACTTTTCAAAGAGAGGAAAACATAGTGGAGAAATTGCACGCCGGCTAAAATTCCCTAGATATCTGGAGTGGACGGAGGGACAGGATCGCCAAGGCTAGAAAGGGGTGTTTAAAATTGCAACGATGAAGGAAAGTCAAAAGTAAAAGAGATTAGTGCAGCTTTTGGGAAAAGAAGCGGGAGACTCACACTTCTCTACACTTAGACGTTTCCTAGAGTGGGGGAGCAAAGGATGCCACTCGCCAAAGACTTTCTAAGACTGATATATTTTTGCCATTTATTCAATTTAGAGGCTGCCTGATTCCACACTTCTCTGGGCAGTAAAGTAAAGTTGATACAATAGAGAAAAAAGCCACAAATGTCTAGAGGAAAAAATAAACATTTACACAACTTTTGCAAAAATAGGCAAAAAAAAAAAAAAAAATCAAACCACCAACTAACGGGCTCAGCCACTATCTGATGCCAAGGCCTGGGAGAAAAGCCAGATTTTCAAGGACCTTTAGAATAGCTTCAGGGCAGAAGCCAGACACATCTCTAAAGCAATGCAGAAGAATTTAGAGAAGTCGGTGTCAAGCTTGGCAACTTGAAGACGGGTGGGCTCTTGTCTGGACAGCTGCTAGAATTCCTGGTGAAAGCCTGCTGGGTGGGGAATTCTGGGAGTTGAAGTCTACTCAACGTTGCCAAGTTTGGAGAGCCCTTGTACAGATGACGAGAAGTACACGCGGTCCTCAACTTACAACCACTGTAGGGACTGGAATGTCTTATCACTAGGTGATGCAGGTGTTAACTGAGTTGTCCCCAATTCTGTGACCTTTTCTCCCATAGTTGTTAAGTGAATCCAATTCTGTCTCTCTGCCTGTCATCCATCCATCTATCTGTCTGTCTGTCTATCTATCTATCTATCTATCTATCTATCTATCTATCTATCTATACTTTCAATCATCTCTCTCTACATATCTATCATCTATCTCTATATCTATACTTTCAAATCTATCTATCCTTTCAATCATCTATGTATCTATCTTTTCAATCATATCTCTATCTCTATACTATCTATCTATCTATCTATCTATCTATCTATCTATCTATCTATCTATCTATCTATCTCTCATCTATCTATGTATCTCTATACTTTCAATCATCTGTCTGTCTATCTATCTATCTATCTATCTATCTATCTATCTATCTATCTATCTATCTATCTATCTATCTATCTATCTACCGTATCTATCTATCTATCTATCCACCTACCACTTACCCATCCATCAACCCATCCATCAACCCATCCATCCATCCATCCATCAAACCCATCCATCAACCCATCCATCCATCCATCCATCCATCCACCCACCCACCACTCACCCACCACCCACCCACCCACCCACCCCACCCACACCATCCATCCATCCATCCACATCCATCCATCCATCCATCCATCCATCCATCCATCCATCCATCCATCCCTCTGTTTCTCTACCACAATACTAGCAATAATCCCTAATTTGCAAGAAAAAGAAAGCCAGATTGTTGACTTCTCTGTTTTTCCCACCTCCCTTTCTAGGAACCGACCAGCCGGGCCCTGGTGACTCTCCGCGTGGATCCCCAAGGCTTCTTCCTCTACTGGACTGGCCCGGGTTTGGTACTCTTTGCATTTTGCCTTCTTCAACCTCTGCACCCCTCCCCAGCCCCAGCCCCACCCCCACCCCATGCATTCTTCCCCAGCTCCCTCCCCTCAAAGCGTTCCCCCCCCCCAAATGCAGCCGGCCTCTTTTATCACGGTGACGGATGTGGGAGCTCAGAAAGGCTGTGGGTGCATTTTGTTTATCACAGGAGCCAGCGGTGTGGGGGTTTTTTTGGGGGGCACGCCCACTTCCACCCTGCATGCCTCTGCAGTGGGGTCTCCTCCGGGCAGCTGTGGAGGGGGCCATGCGTAGGTGTTCCTTTCTCAACACTGTGCCAATCCACACACAAAACAGATGCATGTAGCTACCACACCCAGGGGAAAGGCGGGTTGCGTAGCAGACTTTGGGTTGAGGTGTTTGTGTTCTCCTGTCAGGGCATTGAAGCTGCTAAGCTGGTTTGTCAAGAAATCTGGGGGTGAGAGGCAGGGTGTTGCTGGAGGAGGCTGGCTGGGAGTTGGTCATGCTTAAGAAGCCAAGGGATTTTAAACTGTGGCTTTTTTCTCCTCTTCCTCCTCCTCCTCCATCATCCCCTCCTCCTCCTCTTCCTAATTTTATTTATTACGCAAAGTGACTGGAAGTCCTCGATTTTAAGAACCGCAGTGGGGCATACCCAGGTTGGACGCTGCCAGTCCCACAAGTGGAGTCTGCATTTTAGAAGGTCCACGAGTAGCTAATTTTGAATTTTCACAGAACATTCGGGGTGAACTCGTTTGGCTTTTTAGGCTGGGTTTCTCCGGCTTTGAGTCTCACCGGGTGCAAATGTCTTGTTTTCCTCTCTGTGGGCATGTTGGCACATATACACACTCCGAGGGCAGAATTAAGCAATTTCCTGGATTCACTAATTGTGTGTGTGTGTATGTGTGTGTGTGTGTGTGTGTGTGTGTGTGTTGAATTGTGAACTCTCTGAACAGGCTGAGTTCTCCCAAAGGGAAACTGGAGAAATTTAAGGACGTTTTTAGGCCTTTGAGAGAATTCTGACTTTGGCTTCGGATTTCGGGGAACAGGAAGATCAATGCTAAAGTTTGCAAGGAAAAATTGGGGAGCAGTGACTGGGAAGGTTTGGGGGTGCCTCTGCTGGGCACGGCTTCCCTGTTATACAAGGGTGGCATTTTTGCTTTTTTTTTTTTTTTCATAACCATGGTATGAAAGTCTACAGTTTCCAAAGATGAGAAACGAAGGAAAATCTAAGTACCGGTATAAAATAAAAATAGGAATATGATAAAAAAAGTAATAAAGGGTTTATAGAGTTTCCTGCCTGAGCATGGGGTTGGACTAGATGACCTTCCAACATCATCATCATCATCATCATTATTATTATTATTATTATTATTATTATTATTGACAGTATGAATGAAACATAACAACATACAATAACATACTAATAAAAGTATAAATAATGAGCGAAAAGGAAATCCTCCCAAATAAAAAAGAAAGAAAAATAGCGATGCAAAATAAAAATAGGAATAAAAATATAATGAGATAGTTAAAAAAAGGCCCGATCTAAATAGCAACCTAATAAAATATAATATCGGAACGGTGATTAGAATAAAATATAATGAGTAAAAAACGCAAAAGAAAAGAAGCGGAAGGGGAAAGTAAAAAAAAAAAAATAGAAATAGCCTTCTTTTCTCTAGTTTCCCGGCCTTTCAATGGGGAAATTTCTCTCCTTTAAAAAAATATATCAAAAATAAGTGCAGGTTGCAACCTCTTTGTATTCGTCCCTGCAAGAAGAAGAAAGGAAAAATGCCACACCTTGCAAAGGAATGTCAGCTTTGGAAACGGGCTTTCTCCCAAATTAAAAACAACAACAACCTTACCAACTCTTAATTTTGCCAATTCTTTGCCTTCATGTGTGTGTGTGTGTGTGTGTGTGTGTGTGTGTGTTCTTTCAAAAAGTGATTTTTTTTTTCTCCACTTGGGAGAAAAGCTGGTGAGTTTTTTAATAGCTTTTAATTCTTTTTTTTCCCCTTGTTACCGCATGATTTCCCTGCACAATTTCTTTGCGGTTCAGAGTTCTTTGGCATTCGACAATCACTACCACAGCCTCTAATTTGCCTTTTCTGTTTCAGCCAAGAGGGGTGAAAGGACGGTGTGTGTGTTGTGTGTGTGTGTGTGTGTGTGTGTGTGTACATGCGTGCATGCCTTTGCCACATTCCCAGTGGGGATAGATAGATAGATAGATAGATAGATAGATAGATAGATAGATAGATAGATAGATAGATAGATAGATTGATAGATTGATAGATGATATATGATAGATAGATAGATGATAGACATATGATAGAGATAGATAGATAGATAGATAGATAGATAGATAGATAGATAGATTGATAGACATATGATAGATAGATAGATAGATAGATAGATAGATAGATGATAGATTGATAGATGATAGACATATGATAGATAGATAGATTGATAGATTGATAGATGATAGATTGATAGATGATAGACATATGATATAGGATAGATAGATAGATAGATAGATAGATAGATAGATGATAGACATATGATAGATAGATAGATGATAGATAGATAGATAGATGATAGATTGATAGATGATAGATATATGATAGATAGATAGATAGATGATAGATTGATAGGATAGACATATGATAGATAGATAGATAGATAGATAGATAGATAGATAGATAGATAGATAGATAGATAGTAGATAGACAGACAGACAGATAGGCAGGCAGGCAGGCAGGTAGGAATAGAAGATGATGGATGGATGGATAGATAGATAGATAGATAGAGAGATAGATAGATAGATAGATAGATAGATAGATAGATGATAGACAGATGATAGATAGTAGATAGATAGGTAGATAGACAGACAGACAGACAGATGGGCATACAGATAAGTAGATAGACAGACAGACAGGCAGGCAGGCAGGAATAGAAGGTGATGGATGGATGGATAGATAGACAGACAGATGATAGATATAGATATATTCCTAAAAAGCCCCCAGATAAGAAAAAAAAATATAGGTTTTAAACTACATTATATTTACCTATTTACCTGTGTCTCCTTCACGGTACAGCCCCCGGCTCACACAGTTCATTTAGTGACCGTTCAAGGTACAACGGCACTGAACAACGTGGCTTGTGTAGCGAGAAAGTTTGTGCAATGGGGCAAAACGCAGTTAGCCAATGTTTCGCTGAATGCCAGAAATTTGGGGCTCCCTTGCGGACGTAAGTAGGGGACCCCCTGGTAATTTCGGCCTTAAGCAGAGGGACTTGTTCTTCGCAATAAACTACGGCAAGGACTGGAAACCCTGGCAAATAGGAGGGCGTTGGAATGTGTGCTTTTTGTGCAAAGGCGCCTAGGGAAGTAGTGTGTGTGAATGGATCAAAGCCAGCTAATGGGTAGCCGCCACCAGACACGGTTTGTTTGTTTCTTTTCTCCTTCTTGAATTATGCAAAAGGCAGCTATTGAGACTTTACCAAAGGAGGTTGAAGGATCATTCAAATGAAAAATATATGTTGGACTGGAAAAAATGGATAGACTACATACAAGAGAAACACCAATCGAAGAAAATGTATCTGGCTTATAGTTCAGGGGTTCTCAACCTTGGCAACTTTAAGACTTGTGGACTTCAACTCCTAGAATTCCTCAGCCAGCTTTGCTGGCTGAGGAATTCTGGGAGTTGAAGTCCACAAGTCTTAAAGTTGCCAAGGTTGAGAACCCCTGTTATAGTTAAATCTTGATATACGGAGTGAAGAATGTTTACAAATTTAAATTGATTGTATTAAGTTGAATAGCATTTAACTTGAATTTTTTCTTGGTTTACATGTACAAATATATATCTAATAATAAAAAAATGTTATATATATAAAAAAAACCAAAAAACAAACTCCCAATCTAAAATTAATATGTTCCTTGTCGTGGGGGCAAGGAAGAGAGAAACCTCGTTAGCTAGCCTAATTAACACATTTTGCGGTTCTTGTCCCGGCAGGAGAAGGTGGCAGAAATGGGCCACGGTGCTAATAAAGCACGTTAAATTGAAGAAATGTCTCTCTCTTTTTTTTTTGAAATAATGTTTTATCAATTTTCCAATCTGCCATTTGAATATTTAAAAAGCAACGGTGGCGACTGGGTTAAGCAATAGTTCAATCACAAAGTCTTTAGTGCAAAACTCAGGTCACAGCATCAGATATTTCTTCTCTTTTTCCCTTAACATTTACTGTCTCCTATTCAAGTTGTACATTTCTAATGATATCAACCCAATAAGAGCATCGTTATTACACTGATCCATTCATTTTTAGCTTATACGTATCTCAATTACATTCGATCTTCCTAAACAATCCATATCCTGTTAACTGATTTTTGCCCAATTTTTAATTTCTCATCAATATTCCAATTTAACCTTCGATATTTATAATTTTTCAGACTTTGGGTAACCAAGAGTTCCCTTATCTCACTTCATAACCCTTTACCTCCCTTTTTTTTTGCCTGTTTCTCCCCCCCCTCCCCAAATTGACAGGAAGTGGACATTTTGGATATCAGCTATGTCCGGGACACTCGGACGGGACGCTACGCCAAGCTGCCGAAGGTAAATCCCAGTTTATAGGTGGAACCGTGTGACTGGCTTAAGGGAGTCACGTGTTAAGCGGTTCGCTTAACGATGGGCACAAGAGAGGTCGCAAAAGGGAGCAAAATTCACTTAACAAATGTCTCTGCCATTTTCCAGCATGCAAGCTGTGGTTTGTTGTGTACAAACCGTGGTTTATTTCCAGAATGCAAACCTTGGCTCGCTCCATTCTGCATGCAAAACTCTTGATTTGTGGGTATATAGGTTTCTGTTTTCGAAAGTCCGTTGTTTTTCTTCCCCCCCCCTGTTTTCTACTTTTTAATAAGTAAGCTGCCCGGGATTTGTGGAGTCAGCCGGTCTCTCCATTAATGTAATAAAATGAGGAAATAAAATTAAAATAATTTGATGACCAGGGTAATAGCTTAGCCTGCTGGAAGGACTCTGTCGTAGCATTGTCTCATTGCATTAAGCCTGGATTTGTTTTTAACTATGTTTTTCTGGGCTAGATGCAGTGATTTATCGAATTATTGAGATTGATAACCTCTCCATCCTTCAATTCTCCATTCTCAGTATTCCTGCGCGACTCTTGCTGAGAATTCTGGGAACTGAAAGCTTCTTCTCAAGTGGCTGGACCTCAGTTCCCAGAATTCCCCAGGTAGCATGGGCATTGCTGAGAAATCTGGAAGTTGATATACACATGTCTAGAGAGTATCCAGTTTAGGGAAAGTTGACACGCACAATTTTAGGTTGCAAACCCGTAATGAAAATGAAAATACTGGTTGGGGAATTCTGGGAGTTAAAGTCCACCCCTCTTAAACATGCTTCTTGTGGAATTCTGGGAGTTGAAGTCCACCCATTCGAAAGCATGCTGGAAGCCCACCCATCTTAAAAGTTGCCCCGGTTGAGAAACACCGCTTAACCAAAACCACGCTTCTTCATCGCCTCCGTCCAGTAAAGATGGTTTCTCTGAACTCATCTATGTCTTCTCCTGTCTTTTGAAGGACCCCAAAATTCGTGAAACTCTGGGCTTTGGAAGTCCAGAACAACAACCCGAGGATAAACTTTTGACAGTAGTTCATGGGCCTGACCTGGTCAACGTGAGTTTCCTCAACTTCATGGCAGTGGTCCAGGACAATACAGCAAAGGTAAGGAGGCCAAAGAGAGAAGCCAACCTAGAACTAAGGAGAAACTTCCTGACAGTGAGAACAATTCACCAGTGGAACTACCTGCCTCCAGAGGTGGTGAATGCTCCAACACTGGGAGTCTTTAAGAAGAGACTGGACAGCCATTTGTCTGAAATGATACAGAGTTTCCTGCCTGAGCAAGGGGTTGGACTAGATGATCTCCAAGGTCCCTTCCAACATTATTATTATTATTGATCATCGCACAGTCAGCCAGATGTTCAGACTGGATTTGACATTTTTGTCTACCCATCGAGTCCTTACCAAGGACCTGGGATAGGCAGATGTGGATTATTATTATTATTATTATTATTATTATTATTATTATTATTATTATTATTATTATTATTATTATTCCCATTCCTTCAGTTTGAAACCTGTAGTAGCTTAGGCCTAAAATACCAAATTTTTATTTATTTATACACACACAGACACACAGACACAGACACACACACACACAGACACACACACACACACACACACACAGGGAATTGATTTCCTTGGGGAGCCCAGGACCCCAGAATATCTTTTCCCATCTTGATTTTACCGGTTGTAAAATTGTTCAGATGGAACTGCATTGCTTCAAGATTTCCTGTTACGGAATTGTTCCTTTTAGTTCTGGATTACTGATTAAGCTAAATAAACTTTGGGGAATGTCTTGGGCACAGTGGCAAGCAGCTAATGGCCCTGTTCTCATTTGCACGCATCGTGATGGTTGCGAGTGTGGCGTCTCTCGCACACTCTTCCAAAGTAATGCTTTCTGAACGCCTCTTAAAAACTTTTTAAAAAACGCTTTGGGAAACTTTTCTAAAACCTCATCTCCTTTAAAAAAAAACCTCGTCTCTAGGCAACTTCCGGGCACCCAAATGCAAAAAAGCCATAACATTAAAAAAAAAAAAAAGTGTTTTAAAACCTCCATTTAATTGAACTGTGCAGTAAACAGGGCTTTGGTTTTTACCCCATGGGGTTAAATAGCCCGGAATCTATATTTCAGATTTGCAAAGAAGTCCAAGGGCTGGTTCATCCTGTGGGTTATATGTATTTGCTGTCTTTTTAAAAGCTGTTTTGGCTCAAAAACAGATCTGCCCGTGGGTGAAAAATCAACCGCTTTTGTGTGCGCCACATCCTTAAATGGCATCTGCTCGCTCTCCGAATCAAATTAGCCTTATTGTTTAAAAAAGTGGCATAAATCTAGGAAGGCAGCAACTTTATTCTGGTTCTGCCCTGTTTTGGGGGAGTTCCAGAGCGGGCTGGGGTGTGTGTGTGTTGGGTTGCATTGTTGAGTTGTGGCAAAAGGAACAAATGGTGTTAAGAGAATATTTGGAGCAAGGATTGGGAAAAACAAGTCCTTGCCTTGCCACCTCGTTTAGCCATTCCCATTGCTAAGCGAGGCAGCCTCTGAAATGAGCTGTGCCTGATTTTACGACCGCTGGAGCCACGGTTGTTAAATGAATCATTGCGGCTATTAAGTGAATCACCCAGTCGTTAAGCAAACCCGGCTTCCCCCGTTGACTTGGCTGACTGGGCGGCCACAAACTGTGATCGCGTGACCTCAGGACAGATCAGTCGTCGTAAAATACATGCCCTCCGAATTTTGATCAGGTTATTATATGAGACGGTCGTAACTGTGAGGACCGGGGTCACAAGTCACTTGTTTCAGTGCCATTGTAGGTCACTAAACAGGACGGTCACTAAACGGATTGTGGCAAGCCTGCAGGCCTCTTTTTGCCATCAGCCAAGCACAGACAACCACAACCTCCTTCCTGTTTTGGTGTGTGATTCTGGGCCACCTGCTTTCAAATCCAGTTTTTCTTGGGTGTTAAAGGAATTACAGCGTTTTTCTTCCTTTCTTCTGCTTCCAGATTTGGGCCGAGGAACTGTTCAAGCTGGCCACCAACATCCTTGCCCAAAACGCTTCTCGGACTACTTTTTTGCAAAAAGCGTAAGTGGTTTTTTTTCCGGCAAGAGTTGAGATAAAGACGGGGGGCTTCCTGATTCACCCGAAGCTGACCTGGCTTGCATTTGCGATCTAGACTGACCCAAGCCAGCCTTTTAAAAAAAAGGAGAATTGAATTAAATTTCGAGGGGGTGGGAGGGAAAAAAAAAAAAGACAAACCCCTTTTCCAGCTTATCTCTTGACCGCGATAAGCAGCTCCACCTTTCCTTCCTGCTCAGTGGACTCACTCTCCCAATTGTGTGCTTACAGCTACGTCCGGCTGAAACTCCAGGTTAACCAAGATGGGAGGATCCCTGTCAAGAAGTAAGACGGTTTCCCTTCCCAGGTTCTTTTGGGTTGGGGATCTGCATGGGAGGGAGGAAGGAAGGAAGGACTAACAGGAAAGGGAAAGGAAAGGAAAGGAAAGGAAAGGAAAGGAAAGGAAAGGAAAGGAAAGGAAAGGAAAGGAAAGGAAAGGAAAGGAAAGGAAGAATGGGAGGGAGGAAGGAAGGAAGGACTAACAGGAAAGGGAAAGGAAAGGAAAGGAAAGGAAAGGAAAGGGGAAGGAAGGGAAGGGAAGGGAAGGGAAGGGAAGGGAAGGGAAGGGAAGGGAAAGGAAAGGAAAGGAAAGGGAAGGAAAGGGAAGGAAAGGGAAGGAAAGGAAGAATGGGAGGGAGGAAGGAAGGAAGGGCTAACGAAAGGGAAGGGAAGGAAAGGAAAGGAAAGGAAAGGAAAGGAAAGGAAGAATGGGAGGGAGGAAGGAAGGAAGGACTAACAGGAAAGGAAAGGAAAGGAAAGGAAAGGAAAGGAAAGGAAAGGAAAGGAAAGGAAAGGAAAGGAAAGGAAGAATGGGAGGGAGGAAGGAAGGAAGGACTAACAGGAAAGGGAAAGGAAAGGAAAGGAAAGGAAAGGAAAGGAAAGGAAAGGAAAGGAAGAATGGGAGGGAGGAAGGAAGGAAGGACTAACAGGAAAGGGAAAGGAAAGGAAAGGAAAGGAAAGGAAAGGAAAGGAAAGGGGAAGGAAAGGGAAGGAAAGGAAAGGAAAGGAAGAATGGGAGGGAGGAAGGAAGGAAGGAAGGGCTAATGAAAGGGAAGGGAAGGGAAGGGAAGGAAAGGAAAGGAAAGGAAAGGAAAGGAAAGGAAGAATGGGAGGGAGGAAGGAAGGAAGGACTAACGAAAGGGAAGGGAAGGGAAGGAAAGGAAGGAAAGGAAAGGGAAGGAAAGGAAAGGAAAGGGAAGGAAAGGAAAGGAAAGGAAAGGGAAGGAAAGGGAAGGAAAGGAAAGGAAGAATGGGAGGGAGGAAGGAAGGAAGGACTAACGAAAGGGAAGGGAAGGAAAGGAAGGGAAGGGAAGGAAAGGGAAAGGGAAAGGAAGGGAAGGGAAAGGGAAGGGAAGGGAAGGGAAAGGAAGGGAAAGGAAAGGAAGGGAAGGAAAGGAAAGGAAAGGAAAGGAAGAATGGGAGGGAGGAAGGAAGGACTAACGAAAGGGAAGGGAAGGGAAGGAAAGGAAGGGAAGGGAAGGAAAGGAAAGGGAAAGGAAGGGAAGGGAAAGGAAAGGAAAGGAAAGGGAAGGGAAGGGAAAGGAAGGGAAAGGAAAGGAAGAATGGGAGGAAGGAAGGAAGGACTAACAGAGGGAAGGGAAGGAAAGGAAGGGAAGGGAAGGAAAGGAAAGGAAAAAGGGAAGGGGAAGGAGGAAGCAAGGAAGCAAGGAAGGAAGGAAGAATTGAAAAAAGAAAAAGAAAGAAAAGTACAGAAGGAAGGAAGGAAGGAAGGAAGAATTGGAAAAGAAGAGAAAAGAGAAAAAAAAGAAAATACAGAGGGAAGGAAGGAAGGAAGGAAGGAAGGAGAATTGGAAAGGAAGAGCACAGAGAAAGAAAAAGGAGAAAAGGGGAGGGAGAAAGGTTGGAGGAATGGAAAAAGGAGGGGAGGGGAGGAAGGAAAGAATGGCCGTCGTCGTACATCGAGGACTACCTGCATTGTCCAAAGCACAGAAAGGGGTGGAGCTGCTGCAGGAACGATCTGCCCCTCGCAGCTCCTGGGACACATCCTGCTCCTGGCTCTGTTGGGGAGAGATAAGCCCAACCGGGCTTGGCTCAGAGCGGCTTTCCCTTCGCAGGATTGTTTGGTGAGGATAAAATATTTTTAGACTCTCCAAATATCCACCCAGGCCTTCTGCTCCTGGCTGCTCCAGTCTCGTCTGTCCTTCAGACGTCACTAAGGAGAAACTTCCTAACAGTGAGGACAATTAACCAGGGGAACCACCTGCCTCCAGAAAGCGGCGGGTGCTCCATCACTGGAGGTTTCCCAGAAGAGACTGGACAGCCATTGGTCTGACAGGGGATACGGTTTCCCACTTGAGCAGGGGGTTGGTCTAGAAGACCTCCAGGGTCCCTTAACAACGGGGGCAAGGAAAGTCATAAAATGAGGAAAAATTGACAAAACGTCTTGCTTAGCCACAGACCTTTTGGGATCGATTGTGGCCGTAAGTTGAGGACTACTGTAATGGTATCTGGGACTGACCAGGAGAAAAGAGGCAGGGGCAAGGAAACAGAGAGGAGACCACATAAACTGCATAATGGACGGGGGAATAGGACCCTCCCCTAATATTTTACAATGTGGACTTGTGCTTTGCAACTTTCTGTTAACAAAACTACAATAAAACAAGCTTATCTGGTTGTGTTTCCTGTCTGGTCTACTCAAGAAGGCTAACTAGCAAGCAATATATATATATATATATATATATATATATATATATATATATATATATATATATATATATATATATATATATATATATATATATATATATATATATATATATATATATATATATATATATTTGCACCTCCGTTTCTGGCAAATTCTGGCCTGTTGCAAATTGTGCTTTTGCTTCGCAAGCTCTGAGTTGATTTGCCCGGATCTCCCATCGCCCTGCTCCCAGGAGCATGGGCTGGGAACGATGGGAGGAGCAATCCGAAGGCCTGGAGCATGGGCTGGGAACGATGGGAGGAGCAATCCGAAGGCTTGGTGGAGGGAAACTGAGTCTTGGTGGGGCCAGCCCGATTAAATTCAATGTTTTATTTTTATTTTTTTGGTTTCCTTCTTGCAGTATTCTCAAAATGTTCTCGGCTGACAAGAAGCGAGTGGAGACAGCCCTGGAATCCTGCAGCCTGAACTTCAACAGGGTGAGTTCCTCCGAGCTGGTTGCTGCTGCTTCTGAGTCAGTTGCCCATTTCTCTTTCCCAGCGTCACCCCAAAGCTTTGAGTGTGCCCAGGATCCCCAATAATATCTGCCTTACTTGAGGGAGGGAGGGAGGGAGGGAAGGAAGGAAGGAAGAGAGGGAGGGAATGGCAGGGAGGGAGGGAGGAAGGAAGGAAAGAGAGAGGGAGGGAGAGAGGGAGGGAGGGAGGGAATGGCAGGGAGGAAGGAATGGGAGGGGGGAGGGAGGAGGAAAAGGAAGGAAGGAATGGGAAGGAGGGAGGAGGAAAAGGCAGGAAGGAAGGAAGGAAGGAGAGGGAGGGAATGGCAGGGAGGAAGGAGGAAAAGGGAGGAAGGAAGGAATGGGAGGGAAGGAATAAAAGGAAGGAAGGAAGGAAGGAAGGAATGGGAAGGAGGGAGGAGGAAAAGGAAGGAAGGAAGGAAGGAAGGAGAGGGAGGGAATGGCAGGGAGGAAGGAGGAAAAGGGAGGGAGGAAGGAATGGGAGGGAAGGAATAAAAGGAAGGAAGGAAGGAAGGAATGGGAGAGAGGGAGGGAGGAGGAAATGGGAGGAAGGAAAGAAGAGGGAATGGGAGGGAGGAAGGAAGGAAGGAAGAAATGGGAAGGAGGGAGGAGGAAAAGGCAGGAAGGAAGGAGAGAGGGAGGGAGAGAGAGAGAGGGAATGGCAGGGAGGAAAGAAGGGAGGAAGGAAGGAATGGGAGGGAAGGAGGAAAAGGAAGGAAGGAAGGAATGGGAGAGAGGGAGGGAGGAGGAAATGGGAGGGAGGAAAAGGAAGGAAGGAATGGGAGAGAGGGAGGGAGGAGGAAATGGGAGGGAGGAAAGAAGGAAGGAAGGAGAGAGGGAGGGAGGGAATGGCAGGGAGGAAGGAAAGAAGGAAGGAAGGAAGGAATGGGAGGGGGGAGGAAATGGGAGGGGGGAGGGAGGAAGAAAAGGAAGGGAGGAATGGGAAGGAGGGAGGAGAAAAAGGCAGGAAGGAAGGAGAGAGAGAGGGAAAGAGGGAGGGAATGACAGGGAGGACGGAGGAAAAGGGAGGAAGGAAGGAAGGAAGGAAGGGGAGGGAAGGAGGAAAAGGAAGGAAGGAAAGAATGGGAGAGAGGGAGGGAGGAGGAAATGGGAGGAAGGAAAGAAGGAAGGAAGAGGGAATGGGAGGGAGGAAGGAAAGAAGGAAGGAATGGGAGGAAGGGAGGGAGGGAGGGAGGAGGAAAAGGAAGGAAGGAGTGAATGGGAGGAAGGAAGGAAAGAAGAAGAGGTGGTGGAGGAGGAGCTCCTAGAAAAGCAAGACCTTTTGATATCATGAGAAGAATCTCTGCTATACTGAATTGGGGTTTTGGCCCAAACTCAAATGCCATTTTGATTTTCAGAAGTGACCCCGCCAATTATGCTGGCTTACAACTTCCAGCCTCCCCAGCCAGCACGGCCAATCCTGAAGGACGCTGGGAAGAAAAGTCCCCCATTATCTACTCTAGAGCAATGTTTCTCAAACCTTGGCGACTCTAACATGTAGGGACTTCCACTCCCAGAATCCCCCAGCCAGAATTCTGGGAGTTGAAGTCCACCCGTCTCAAAAGTTGCTAAAGTTGAAAAACACGGCTAGGTTAGTTTTTTTAGGCCTATTGCTAAATCGCCCCCCCCTTTTTCAAGCCAACTTGGTTCTCCAGCCCTGCCCAGCCTCCCTTTATGCCCCTCTTTTCAGCCCCCCCAAATTGCAAGAAATAATTCAGATTTCTCTCCCCTTGGCACTCTTTTATGCTTCCTCCCCAGAGCGAGTCGATCAAGCCGGAAGAGTTCACCCTGGAGATTTTTGAGCGTTTCCTCAACAAACTTTGCCTCCGTCCCGACATCGACAAAATCTTGCTGGAGATGTAAGTCACACTTTGTGGATCGGACGCCGTTGTGAGACCGAAAGGGAGACGCTTCAACATACGACCATCACGGAGCCTGTTGGGTTAAGGTCCTAAGTCTTGACCAGGGTTAGGCCATCTTGGCTCTTTAATGACTCGTGGACTTCAACTCCCAGAATTCCTGAGCCAGCCACGCTGAGGTGAAAGGGAGAGGTTTCCAAGCTGAGCCATGCTGGCTCAGGAATTCTGGGATTTGAAGTCCACAAGTCATGAGGGGGCCATAGTTCCCCCATGCTAGCTGAGGAATTCTGGGAGTTGAAGTCCACGAATCATAAAGGGGCCATAGTTCCCCCATGCTGGCTGAGGAATTCTGGGAGTTGAAGTCCACCAGTCATAAAAGGGCCAAGGTTGCCTACCCCTGGTCTTGACGGTCATAAATTGGGTCACCCATATGACCATTTTTGACCTTTTTTGCAGCGGCCGTTAAGCGAATCACCTCAGCTGCTCCAGGGCGCCCCCTGTGGGCTAGGCAGCCTTTTTCACCAAGCAGCAATCCCCTTAACAACTGCGGCAAGAAAGGTCATAAAACGGGACAATGTTCATTGAACAACTGTCTCACTTAGCAACGGAAATTCGGGGCTCCATTGCAGTCCTAAGTGAAGGACTACCTGTGGCCTGTAGGTTTAAAGCCCCAACACCCCACACAATACAGGCAGTCCTCGACTTACAACCGTTTTGTTTAGCGACCGTTCAGAGTTACGACGTCACTGAAGAAAGGGACTGAGGACCGCCGTTTTTCACACTTACAATCGCTGCCGCCTCCCCAGGGTCACGTAATCAGAATTTAGACGCTTGGCGACTGACTCGTATTGATGACCGTCGGCCCTGTCTCCCAGGGTCACGTGACCCCCTTTTGCAAACTTCCACGGGGAAGCCAGATTCACTTAACAACTGTGTTCCTCTCTTAACAACCGCAGTTGATTCCTTTCACAGCTCCAGCAGGGAAGGCCGTAAAATGGGGCAAAAGTCCCTCGACCAAATGTCTCACTTAACTACGGAAACTATGGTCGTAAGTCGAGGACTCCCTGCATCCAATTCCTTTTTTTTTTTTTTCCCCTGTCCTAATTCCATCAGCGGAGCCAAGGGGAAGCCGTATCTCAGCCTCGACCAGCTGATGGAGTTTATCAACCAGAAGCAGCGAGACCCCCGCCTGAACGAGGTCTTGTACCCTCCCCTCACCCGGGCGCAAGTGCGCCAACTCATCGCCAAGTACGAGCCCAACCAGCAGTTCCAGCAAAGGGGTAAGATGCCTTTTTTTTTCTGCCCCAAGGGTAAGCCAGGAGGCAGAGCTGGAACACAGGGCCCGCTTGGGCTCGCGCCTCTCCTCGAACTCGGCACTGTCCTCTTTTACAAAACCGTTCTCGCGCCGTCCGCGAGCAACTGAACAAAAACTGTGGACAGAGAAGAGAGGAGAAAAGCCAAATGCAAAAAAAAAAAAAAAAAAAAGATTTGGACCTATTTGTGTAGCGGTGAGGGGGCAGAAAATAGTAATAATATCCCTAATAATGGTAGTAATGATATAGGGCTAGTTCTTGAATTGAAGCTGTGGTTGAAATTTTCCTGGTGTTTTTTTTCAATCCATTCTCTTTTATTTGAAGTTCTGGGATTTGCCAAGGGAGTCTCAAGTTTTTCTCTTCCTTTCCCAGATCAGATGTCCCTGGAGGGTTTTGGGCGCTACCTGGGGGGTGAAGAGAACACCATCGTGCCCCCTGAAAAGCTGGACCTGTGTGACGACATGACACATCCACTAAGCAGCTACTTCATTAATTCTTCACATAATACCTACCTCACAGGTACCTATAGATACAGACTGGGCAGCTGTGAAGGCATCTGTCTCTCTCTCTCTCTCTCTCTCTCCTCTCTCTCTCTCTCTCTCTCTCTCTCTCTCTCTCTATCTATCTATCTATCTATCTATCTATCCCAGTCTTGGGGTTGCGACCCCATTTGGTGTCGCGCGACCATTTCGCGGGGGTCGCCGGGCACCGCCGGCCGCCATTTTGTTTTTTTTTATTTTTTTAAATTTTTTTTAATTTTTTTTAATTTTTTTTATTTTTTTTTATTTTTTTTGGCGTGCACACGCCACGCACGCTCAGATCCGCCCGTCGCGCCGGAAAAAAAAATAAAAAAAAAATTAAAAAAAATAAAAAAAATAAAAAAAATAAAAAAAACAAAATGGCGGCCTGCGACGGGCGGATGCGCGCATGCGTGGCGCGTGCAACGGGCCGATCCACACATGCGCAGATCCGCCCGTCGCGGCCGACATTTTGTTTTATTTTTTATTTTTTTTAATTTTTTAAAAAATAAAAATAAAAAAAAAACAAAATGGCGGCCCACGATGGGCGGATGCGTGCATGCGTGGCGCGTGGGACGGGCCGATCCGCGCATGCGCGGATCCACCCGTCGCGGCCGCCATTTTTTTAATTTTTTTTTATTTTTTTTTTACGCGCGCGCACACCCGGGTCGGGGTCGCGGCGCGTATGGGCAGGGCAAGTGGGGTCTCAACCTGAGAAAGGTTGAGAACCACTGATCTATCCATATATATATTGGAAGTGTCTTGGTGACATTTCGACAAAGTTCCATTCGTCATCTTCAGGCTGGTGTTTTTGGCTTCGTGCTTCTATCTATCTGTCTGTCTGTCTGTCTCTATCTCTCTATCTCTATTTCTATCTATCTATATCTATCTATATCTATACATCTATAAATCTGTTGAAGTCCACAAGTCCTAAAAGGGCCAAGTTTGAAGACCCCTGAGATAACATAAAGCAATGTTTCTCAGTCCTGGCCACTATGTGCTGTGTGGGCATCAACTCCCAGAAATCCCTAGCCAGTGCACTGGCTGGAGAATTCTGAGAGTTGAGGTCCACCTATCTTAAACTTAACTGAGGTCGAGTGTTTTAGAGGGTTGTGGTGTCGCAAAATTGGAGCATCCCACGGTAAATGATATTTCTAGTGAGTTGTTTAATTCAAGATGATTTGCAGAAGCATTTGAAGGTTGAAGCATTCAACTGAGTTTGCAGCTGAGAGAAGAATTTAATGACTCATTTTTTATGGCTCGCACTGAACATTTTATTGACATTCCAGCACCAGGCAGAGGGCACTCCACCCAGTTCTTTATCTATTGGTACATTTTTTTTCACCCTTTACCACAGAGATGGGGAACATTTGCTCTAAATCAGCATTTCTCAACCTTAGCAATGTTAAGATATGTGCATTGCAACTCCCAGAATTCCTCAGCCAGCTTGCTTTAAAATTTGTGGACTTCAACGCCCAGAATTCCCCAGCAATCAATGCTTTAAGAATTCCCCAGCCAGCTTGCTTTAAGATTTGTGGACTTCAACTCCCAGAATTTTCCGGCCAAAAGTTTGCACGTCTTAAAGTTCCGAGTTCGAGGAACAGTGCTCAGTTCTTATGTGAAGTGCAGTTCCCAGCAGCCTTTGCAAACTTGGTCAAAAGTGAGGGGTGTTGGGAATTGGAGTTTTGCAACAGCTGGGGCCAGAACTGACTGGAGATGGTGTGAACACTGTGGCAAACCCTGATACGACTGGCTTGATCTTGGCTTAAGAGTGGCCCGTAAACCCACCCTTTGCCGTTTGTGGCTTAGTTGCACAAGATCGTTCTTCAGGCACGGGTGTGAATCCAGCCACTTAAGAGGCCTGCGTGGAAACGAAGCCAGCAGGCGAATGAAAGCAAGACGATGGCAGAATAATTCAAATAATGGAAGGTGGGAATCTTTCGTGATGCAGCCTCTGGAGACGTCACTCCAATTAGCCGGCGCCAAAGAAGGAAAAAAATTTTCTCTCTCGGATAATAGCTTGCAATTTCCTAACGTCCCCGGAGGAGAACTGGAGTGTAACATTTGTGGCCTCGGTTTGTGAAGTGAAAAGCTTGTAAAATAGGGAAGCTTTTTCCTTTTTCTTTTTCTTTTTTGGTATTTTTGATATTCCGAAGGAAAAAAAATATTTGCAAACCACGTTCAGAAACAAATGTGCCATTTTCAAAGCGTCTCAGTTTTCCAGGTTAACTTGGTTTCCTTTTCCTCTCCGAAGGAAATTAACATTCACTTACGGTTAGTCCTTGGCTTAAGGATTCAAACTTCTAACAGTTCTCCACACACACACACACACACACACACACACACACACACACACACACACACACACACACACAGAGTCCTGTGACAAATTTCAAGCATTCAGTAACTGGGCCTCTTTCCTGCCTGAGCAGGGGGTTGGACTAGAAGGCCTCCCAGATCCCTTCCAACACTGTGATTCTGTTATGACCATTTGTAACGTCCGGTAATCACACAACCAAGTTTTAGGTCGTTTTGGCTAAAAACCAGCATTTCCTTCTGGTTTCCAGCAAAACCGTGGCCTGCCAATTCACTTAAGGACTGGCGATCGTTTGGCCGCAAAATCAAGCCGGTCACATTGGTGACCTGTGTTATGACTCACAACCAGGTTCTATTGCAGTCGTGAGTCAAGGATTGCCTGTATAGCCTAAGAAATTAAGGAGGGTTCCTTCCTTAGATAGATAGATAGATAGATAGATAGATAGATAGATAGATAGATAGATAGATAGATAGATAGATAGATAGATAGATAGACAGACAGACAGATGAGAGGATGAAGAGATAGATAGATAAGGATAGATAGATAGATAGATAGATAGATAGATAGATAGATAAGAATTAGATAGATAGATAGATAGATAGATAAGATAGATAGATAGATAGATAGATAGATAGGGATAGACAGACAGACAGAAAGACAGGAGGATAAAGAGATAGATAGACAGACAGACAGATAGACAGACAGACAGATGAGAGGATGAAGAGAGATAGATAGATAGATAGATAGATAAGGATAGATAGATAGATAGATAGACAGACAGACAGACAGACAGATGAGAGGATGAAGAGATAGATAGATAAGGATAGATAGATAGATAGATAAGGATTAGATAGATAGATAGATAGATAGATAGATAGATAGGGATAGATAGATAGACAAACAGACAGACAGACAGACAGATGAGAGGATAAAGAGATAGATAGATAGATAGATAAGAGATAGATAGATAGATAAGGATAGATAGATATA
This sequence comes from Bothrops alternatus, assembly GCA_034064705.1. Lineage (NCBI taxonomy): Eukaryota > Metazoa > Chordata > Lepidosauria > Squamata > Viperidae > Bothrops > Bothrops alternatus. The sequence continues at coordinate 239,183 of JARGCV010000119.1, read as the reverse complement.
GATAGATAGATAGATAGATAGATAGATAGATAGATAAGAGATAGATAGATAGATAAGGATAGATAGATAGATAGATAGATAGATAGATAGAAGACAGATGAGAGGATGAAGAGATAGATAGATAAGGATAGATAGATAGATAGATAAGGATTAGATAGATAGATAGATAGATAGATAGGGATAGATAGACAGACAGATGAGAGGATGAAGAGATAGATAGATAAGGATAGATAGATAGATAGATAGATAGATAGATAGATAGATGAATGACAGGATGAGAGGATAGATAGACAGACAGATAGACAGATAGATAACCTTTATTGTCTTTTTTTTTTTTTACTGTGGGCACATTGGCACCTATTAAAAATGAAATTCCGTTTATTTATTTATTTATCAAATTTATATGCCGCCCCTCTCCCAAGACTCGGGGCGGCTCACAACAATAATAAAGCTATACATAAAAATCAACAATAATAACAACATCCAATCTAAAAAATCCATACATACAACATGCAAACACAATCAAATACACAATCACGATGGAAGCACATTCCTCAGCCCGGGGGCAGAACAAGGTTCATACCCCCCCAAGCCTGTCGGCACAAATAGATCTTCAAAAGTTTCCGGAAAGCCTGCTCTGCAAAGTTTCCAGATACAAAAGACACATTTAAGCATGCTACGTGCAATCTATGAACAAGCCCCCTCCCCTACCAAGAACATATCAGTATTAATCCCGGCCCCTCTTGAATCCATAGCGGGAAGAGGGAGCTTGAACGTTCACAAGCTTAAGGCTATACGCAACAAATCGGTGATGGAATCTAACTCTTATCTAACTCTTCCTCCTCTTCTTGTTTTTCCCTCCGAAGGCTTTTTTTCTCACCCTCTCTTCCTTTCTCCCTCCAGCTGGGCAGCTGACGGGCAATTCCTCCGTGGAAATGTACCGGCAGGTCCTCTTAAGCGGGTGCCGCTGTATCGAGCTTGATTGCTGGAAGGGGCGTCCCCAGGACGAAGAACCCTTCATCACTCACGGCTTCACCATGACGACGGAGATCCCCTTCAAGGTACCCGTTGGGGGTCCCCCTCTGGGTAGTTTGTCTTCCTGGAGGGCGAGACCCTCCCTCTCCTTCACCTTTTCAATCCAGTCTTTCTTCTTAAGCCTACAATCTGGGAATCAGGACATGGGGTGGGACCTGAGAGGTCATTTAGTCCAACCCCCCCTCCTCTCCAGGCAGGCGCCTGGAGGGAGATGGATGGTTAAAAATAGGAAATATAAATCAAAGAAAGCTCTATCGCGGTGCTCCCCAGCCAGCCTGCTTTGAGATGGGCGGACTTCAACTCCCAGAATTCCCTAGCCAACATACTTTAAGAGGGGTGGGCTTCCACTCCCAGAATCCCCCAGCCAGGCTGCTGTAAGAGGGGTAGACTTCCACTCCTAGAATCCCCCAGCCAGCATGCTTTGAGATGGGTGGACTTCAATTCCCAGAATCCCCCAGCCAGCATGCTTTAAGAGGGGTGGACTTCCACTCCCAGAATCCCCCAGCCAGCATGCTTTGAGATGGGTGGACTTCAATTCCCAGAATCCCCCAGCCAGCATGCTTTAAGAGGGGTGGGCTTCCACTCCCAGAATTCCCCAGCCAGCATGCTTTGAGATGGGTGGACTTCAATTCCCAGAATCCCCCAGCCAGCCTGCTTTAAGAGGGGTGGGCTTCCACTCCCAGAATCCCCCAGCCAGCATGCTTTGAGATGGGTGGACTTCAATTCCCAGAATCCCCCAGCCAGCATGCTTTAAGAGGGGTGGGCTTCCACTCCCAGAATTCCCCAGCCAGCATGCTTTGAGATGGGTGGACTTCAATTCCCAGAATCCCCCAGCCAGCCTGCTTTAAGAGGGGTGGGCTTCCACTCCCAGAATTCCCCAGCCAGCATGCTTTGAGATGGGTGGACTTCAATTCCCAGAATTCCCCAGCCAGCATGCTTTGAGATGAGTGGACTTCAATTCCCAGAATCCCCCAGCCAGCATGCTTTAAGAGGGGTGGACTTCCACTCCCAGAATCCCCCAGCCAGCATGCTTTGAGATGGGTGGACTTCAATTCCCAGAATCCCCCAGCCAGCATGCTTTAAGAGGGGTGGGCTTCCACTCCCAGAATCCCCCAGCCAGCATGCTTTGAGATGGGTGGACTTCAATTCCCAGAATCCCCCAGCCAGCCTGCTTTAAGAGGGGTGGGCTTCCACTCCCAGAATTCCCCAGCCAGCATGCTTTGAGATGGGTGGACTTCAATTCCCAGAATCCCCCAGCCAGCATGCTTTAAGAGGGGTGGACTTCCACTCCCAGAATCCCCCAGCCAATGTTAAATCCCGTCGCTCTCATCTCGGCTCTGTTGCAGGAGGTCATTGAGGCCATTGCGGAAAGCGCCTTCAAGACGTCGCCCTACCCCGTCATCCTGTCGTTTGAGAACCACGTTGATTCGTGAGTAAGCTACTTGCAGCCGGAGCGCACCTGCGTGGGAGACGTCGTTTTTCCCCTCGTATCTTGTTTGATGGAGGCTTTGACTGATTTCCCCTTTTCTAGAGCGAAGCAGCAGGCTAAGATGGCCGAGTACTGCCGAAGCATCTTCGGGGACGCCCTTCTGATCGATCCCTTTGAAAAATATCCGGTGAGTAACTCTTGATCAGGGCTCTTCAAACTTGGCCCTTGGATGACTTGTGGGCTTCAACTCCCAGAATTCCTCAGCCAGGCACATGTGCCTGGCTGAGGAATTCTGGGAGTTGAAGTCCACAAGTCATCCAAGGGCCAAGTTTGAAGAGCCCTGCCCTTGATGGACCTTGCTGTTTACCAACTGCTGACAGCACTTTACAAACTGTTGTAAATTGAGGACTGCCTGTATATATAAGAGACGAGACATGGGAAGAACAGATGATCTTTGATAGTCCCCCACGTCTGCCTCTTTTGCCAAATTAAGGTTTTCTTTTTGCCTTTTGGCTCAGCTGGTTTCCCAACTTGTCTTTCCCCCTCTTCCTGCAGCTCCAGCCCGGCGTAGCCTTACCTAGCCCCCAGGAATTATTGGGGCGCATTCTGGTGAAAAACAAGAAGCGCCGCACCCACGCCAAGGGGACGGAAGGCAGCGTCCGCAAACGGGTTCTGGAGCAGACGCCCAGCTCCTATAGTGACTCTTCTGGGGTGGGCGAGCCCGGTTCTCCCGCCCTGGGTAGGTGCCCCAACGTTTTTTTTTTCATTTATTTATTTATGAAATCCACATGCAGCCCATCACACCATCCAAAGTGACTCTGGACAGTGGCTTGCCTTTTGGGGGGAAGATTCAGTCTTGGTTAGCTAAGAAGCTGAATCTTTGCTCCATGCAAAGTCCGGGGGCTGAAGGGAGGGAAAATAGTGAAGAAGGAGGGAGGGAAGGAAGGAGGGAGGGAGGGAGGGAGGGAGGGAAGGAAGGAAGGAAGGAAGGAAGGAAGGAAGGAAGGAAGGGGGGTGGAAGGTAGGAAAAAAGGAAGGAGGGAGGGAGGGAAAATAGCGAAGAAGGAGGGAGGGAGGGAAGGAAGGAAGGAAGAGGGGAGGAAGGTAGGAAAAAAGGAAGGAGGGAGGAGGGAGGGAAAATAGCGAAGAAGGAGGGAAGGAAGGAAGGAAGGAAGGAAGGAAGGAAGGAAGGAAGGAAGGAAGGAAGGAAGGAAGGAAGGAAGAGGGGAGGAAGGTAGGAAAAAAGGAAGGAGGGAGGAGGGAGGGAAAATAGCGAAGAAGGAGGGAAGGAAGGAAGGAAGGAAGGGGTGGAAGGTAGGAAAAAAGGAAGGAGGGAAGGAGGGAAAATAGTGAAGAAGGAGGGAGGGAGGGAGGGAAGGAAGGAAGGAAGGAAGAGGGGAGGAAGGTAGGAAAAAAGGAAGGAGGGAGGGAAGATAGGAAGGAAGGAAGGGGTGGAAGGTAGGAAAAAAGGAAGGAGGGAGGGAGGGAAAATAGCGAAGAAGGAGGGAGGGAGGGAAGGAAGGAAGGAAGAGGGGAGGAAGGTAGGAAAAGAAGGGAGGGAGGGAGGGAGGAAGGAAGGAAGGAATATCAGAATAATAGAGTTGGAAGGGACCCTGGAGATCTTCTAGACCATCCCCCTGCTCAGCCAGGAAATCCTATTCCACATGGCTATCCGGTCTTCTTGAAAACCTCCAGTGAGGGAGGGAGGGAGGGAGGAAGGAAGGAGAAGGTGAGGAGGGGAGGGAAAGAGGGAAGGGGAAGGGGAGGAAGGACAGAGAGTAAGGAAGGGGAGGAGGGAGGGAGAAAGGGAAGGAAGGGGAAGGGGAGGAAGGAAGGAAGGAATTAAAGAAGGAAGGAATTAAGGAAGAACGGAAGGAGGAGGGAGGGAGAAAGGGAAGGAGGAAGGAGTCAAAGAAAAAACAGTGTAAGAAAGGAAAGGAGAAAAATTGAAGAAAGGCAGGAAAGAAAGGAAAAGATCCAATGCAAAGACGTCGCTTCCCACCTTCTTTACTGCACCTATCATTCTAAACTTGCCTCTGGCTCGAGGCTTATAGCAAGCCCTCTTCTTCCTATAATCTATCTATCATCACAAGCCATCATTTCACAGAGCACAGGGAATTTCATCTCAGCCGGGACAGCTCAGCGGGAGCCAGAAGTTGATGCTTATCGTCCCAGCCTGAGCAGCCACCAAAGCAGGCAAAGCAAAGTAGCCGAGGAGGGGAAAGAAAGCAAACGCAGAAGCCGGGTGATTTTTTGGCCCTGGTGTCTTCCTCTCCTGCAGGGTCTCCCTTCGCTGAACAGCCCGAGATCCTTTCCTTGATCCTGACCAACGGGGAGGAGAAGACCCCCGACAGGATGGGAAAACTAGGGGAACCCCGCAAATCTATTGGTGAGACTTCACTGGGAAATGTATTTATTTATTTATTTGTTTGTTTGTTTCGATTTCTATGCCGCCCTATTCCGAAAACTCAGGGCATCCCCAGATAGCTGCATGTCCAAACTAAGGTGAAGAAAAGGTTTTCCCGATATGCCAGCTGGGGAACTCTGGGAGTTGAAGTCCACCCCTCTTAAAGCAGGCTGGCTGGGGGATTCTGGGAGTTGAAGTCCATCCCTCTTAAAGAAGGCTGGCTGGGGGATTCTGGGAGTCGAAGTCCACCACCTTAAAGCAGGCTGGCTGGGGGATTCTGTGAGTCAAAGTCCATCCCTCTTAAAGCAGGCTGGCTGGGGAATCCTGGGAGTTGAAGTCCACCACCTTAAAGCAGGCTGGCTGGGGGATTCTGGGAGCTGAAGTCCATCCCTCTTAAAGCAGGCTGGCTGTGGAGTTTGGGAGTTGATGTCTACTTAAAGGAATTCTGGGAGTCCATCCCTTTTGAAGCATGCTGGCTGGGGAATTCTGGGAGTCGAAGTCCCAACATTTTAAAGTCTACTGGCTGGGGAATTCTGGGAGCTGACATCTAAACATCTTAAACTTGCTAAGTTTAAAAAAATGCTCTTTTAAATGATAGCCCAGATAGAATCTTTATGTAATTTTTAACAGTTAACTCACCTGGGAACTATAGTTCTTTGGGGGTTCAGCTGACAAAGTGGCGTTTTATCCATCCCACAGACACCCCCCCTAAACCCTTTCCTTTCTCCCCACCTCCAGACCGGGAAGCTGAAAGCGAGGAGGAAGAAGAACAGCCAGACCCCAAAAAACCTACCACCGATGAGGTACGTGGAAGGGGGAACTTTGGCCAGGCACATCCGGGATATTTTGGGGTGCACCAATGACTTTCAAAGAGGCCTGGGAGAGGAAGCCAAAGAAAACCGTGGAGTTACAGCTAGTCCTCAAGTTATGGCCGCCATTGACCCCAAGATTTATGTTGCTATCAGAAAACTTTTTAAGTGCCCCACTTTATGGCTTTTCCTGCCAGAGTTGCAAAGTGAGTCATTGCAGCTCTTAACTTAGTCACACGGTCATTAAATGAATCCAGCTTCCCCACTGACATTGCTTGTCGGAAGGTCTCAAATGCGAGTCACAGGACCCCGGGACACCGCAACGGTCATAAATACGAACTGCTTGCCAAGCATCCGAATTTTGATCACCTGACCACGGGGGACACTGCAACGGTCGTTAAGTGTGAACAACGGTCATAAGTCCCCCTTTCCAGTGCCGTGCTAACTTGGAACGGTCACTAAATGAACAGCTATCAGTCGAGGACCCCCTGCGTTTTAATTTTGTAACTCCCAGGAGTCATCACAAGAGCCCCGATGGGTAAAGATTCCATTTCCCAGGTTTTCCCGCCAGCCTGGAGCCAGAGGGGATTCTGGGAAATGGAGTTATAAGACAGTCCGGGCAGCTTTCAAAGTTTTGCATTGCCGACACTGCTTTTTCCCATTTTTCTTCCCCCTTGCCAACTCCCCGATCGCCCGCAGGGCACCGCCAGCAGCGAAGTCAACGCCACAGAGGAGATGTCAACATTGGTCAATTACATCGAACCGGTCAAGTTCAAGTCTTTCGAAGCGGCCAGCAGTGAGTTGGGGGAGGGGGCGGTGGGGAGACACGGACAAGTGACGGTGACCGGCTCAATGGCGGCTGAATTGACAGCTTCTGCCTTTTGAATCGGGACCTTTTGGGGTGTAGAAATGTGTCCCGGGGGGGTGCCTGGTTATTAATGTGCCTCTTAATTACAGTGGCCATATTTTCTCAGGGGGGAAAAAATACAGGGAGTCCTCGACTTAAAACAGCCAGAAAATTGGTCACAGTCATTAACTGAGGCATCGTGAGACTGCACCCGATTTTACAGCCTTTTTTTGTGGGGGGGGGGCTGGCTGGCTAGCTGGCTGGGGAATTCTGGGAGTGGAAGTCCACAAGTTTCAAAGTTGCCAATTTTAAGACCCCTGATTTTCAGCAATCTACCGGTAGCTGGCTGAGGAATTCTGGGAATTCAAGGTCTTTTCAGCCTTGAAAGACGGCGTTTAAGGGGTGACTTGATCGAAGTGTATAAAATCATGCATGGGATAGAAAAGGTGGATAGAGAAAAATTCTTTTCTCTATCACACAATACCAGGACAAGGGGGCACTCCCTAAAGCTTATAGCTAAGAAAGTGAGGACAAATAAAGGGAAATATTTCTTCACCCAGAGGGCCGTTGATTTATGGAATTCACTTCCTGAAGGGGTCGTGACAGCTGTCAGCCTTGACAGCTTCAAGGCAGGGCTAGATGGATCCATGGAGGCCAAGTGTATCGGTGGTTATTAAAACGGATGTCCATGTGCCGCCTCTATGCTGGTTGAGGCAGGCAGGATTCCCTTGAGTCCCATTTGTTGGGGGTCAAGGGAAAGGGAGGGTTTTGCCTTCTCTTTCTGCTCAAGATCCCCATGTACAATTGGTGGGCCACTGTGTGACACAGAATGCTGGACTCGATGGGCTTTGGCCTGATTCAGCAGGGCTCTTCTTATGTTCTTATGTTCTGGAAGTCCACAAGTCTTAAAAGTTGCCAAGTTTGAAAGCGCGTATGGTAACTCTAATCATGACCGTAGAGGCTACCATTGTGATTTTTTTAAAAAAAAAATTTGGACTCTCCCTCCTTCCTTGCAAAAACCCTGATCCTTGAGATCTAGCGACTTGTCTTGAGTGCTTAAATACGAGGCTGGACAGTCATCAAATTCAGGAGGTTTCATCTGAATGACGGACGGTTCCTTTGCGTGTCCAAAATTCCACTAGCCAGATTTAAAGCAAACTTGGGGGGGCAAAACTCCCTTAGTGATGGAGGGCTAGTCTCTCTCTTTCTAACCAGCCTCTACCTCGTAGGGTTGTCGTTATGGGAAAAATGGGGGCCCAGGCGCGTGCAGAAAACTGACCTCCTGCTTTTTCTTCCTGCTCTTCTAGAAGGCAACAAATGTTATGAAATGTCTTCCTTCGTGGAGACCAAAGGACTGGAGCAGCTGACAAACAGCCCCATGGAGTTTGTCGAGTATCCTGGATAGTTCCCAAGCCAACGTGGAGATCTCGAACCCATGTCTTTTGTCTCTCAGAAGCCCCTTCCCCCTTTTTAAAATGATCGGGCTTTGGCACGGCTGATATTTATCAGTATTTCCCGCATTAAACGTTTTAAATTGATGTTTTCGCTCCGGTCCAAGTGATCACGACTGTGGGGTGGGATTCAAATCTAGTGTGAAGGGAGTTTTTGCCTCGTTTTATAGGCTTTCTTTGCCACCGTTGTTAAATGAATCACTGCAGTTGTTAAGTTAGTGACCCGGTTTTGCTCATCGGAAGGACACAAAAAGGGGATCGCATAACCCCGGGGACACAGCGACCGTCATAAGTCTGAGTCAGTCGCCAAGCGTCTGAATTTTGATCACATGACCACGGGGACGCTGCAACGGTCGTTAAAGGGTGAAAAAACGGTCCAACGTCACTTTTTAAGTGCCGTCGTAACTTTGAACGGTCACTAAATTGAGGACTGCTTGCAGCGTTGATTTTGATGACTCCTGAGAGGATATTAGGACCTCGTTGTTCTACCGTAGGCCAGGGACAGGCAACCTTGGCTCTTTTATGACGCATGGACTTCAACTCCCAGAATTCCTGAGCCAGCATGAGGGAAACTTTGGCCCCTTCATGACTGGTGGACTTCAACTCCCAGAATTCCTGAGCCAGCATGAGGGAAACTTTGGCCCCTTCATGACTGGTGGACTTCAACTCCCAGAATTCCTGAGCCAGCATGAGGGAAACTTTGGCCCCTTCATGACTGCTGGACTTCAACTCCCAGAATTCCTGAGCCAGCCTGGCTCAGCTTGGAAACCTCTCCCTTTCCCCTCAGCATGGCTGGCTCAGGAATTCTGGGAGTTGAAGTCCACGAGTCATAAAAGAGCCAAGGTTGCCTACCCCTGCCCAAGGCTATAAAGACTTGGACTTCAACTCCCAGAATTCCTGAGCCAGCATGAGGGAAACTTTGGCTCTTTTATGACTGGTGGACTTCAACTCCCAGAATTCCTGAGCCAGCCTGGCTCAGCTTGGAAACCTCTCCCTTTCCCCTCAACATGGCTGGCTCAGGAATTCTGGGAGTTGAAGTCCACAAGTCATCAAAGAGCCAAGGTTGCCTACCCCTGGTCTAAGGGATCCTGCCTTGAGTAGGGGTTAGAATAAATGATCTCTCAGGTCCCACCCCACAGCGTGGTTCGTAATTCTAATGTTAAGAAGGAAGGCTGAATTGAAAGGAAAGGTGAGGAATAGGTTGGATGGGATGGCTTTGCGTGGCGAGAGACACGCTGATAGCCAGCTGGACAGCTGACCACCCTTACCAGCTTTGCGGCCTTGACACGGATCCCTCCCAGATACAACAAGAAACAGCTCAGCCGAATCTACCCCAAAGGGACACGCGTGGATTCCTCCAACTACATGCCACAGCTCTTCTGGAACGCCGGCTGTCAGATGGTGGCCCTCAATTTTCAAAGCCTGGGTGAGTTCCCCTTCTGGAGGCCAATGAGGACTAGGAACTTGCCCAGGCGCGTACGCGTTTACAAAGGGCAGCCCTTTCCCTGGAACTTTTCGCTGCAGCCTTGTTTAGATCGGTTGAATGAGATCGCTTGTAGTTTAGCTGGCCCTCAAAATGTCAAGCCGGAGGAACTTGGAAGGACGATGGCGATGATTTATTAAATTTATCTGCTGTCCATCTGACGATTGAGCGGCTGCTAAAACGGAAGTTTCTGTGCTTTACGCACGGTGCTAAAATTCATATTTGTTGACATCTTGATTTTTTTTTAAAACGGTTTTTGGTGCCTTGGCCAAAAAGCGGGCAACTTTGATAAATGAATATCCCTACCATTTTGTAGCTTCCTGTCTACCCCTAAAACATGCCTCGGCGCTGTAAATTCTCAATAAAAACACGAGCCCCTCTAGATGAATAATCTTCGCCTCTAAATACAAGGGAGAAATAGAGCTGTGGGCTGCCCAGCGCGTACCCAGCGGCTTTGCCGGTTGCCGTCAGCTTTGCCTCTGCTAGTATAATGAGGACTAGGACCTTGGTTTGCATTTTCGGTATCCACCCCCCCCTCCCTTCCACGCAGACTTGGCAATGCAGCTGAACCTGGGCACCTTTGAGTACAACCGCCGGAGTGGCTACTTGCTCAAGCCCGAATTTATGCGACGGTCGGACAAGTTTTTCGACCCGTTCACCGAAGACATTGTGGATGGCATCGTGGCGAACACCGTCAGAGTGAAGGTTGGGAGGCATGGCGAGGTGGACGGGGCGTAAAATTGGGTGGAAACTGTGTAGATACCTGTCGGTTGTGACTTTGAGGGGAGCGGGGAGTGAGGGAAGGAAGGAAGGAAGGAAGGAAGGAGGGAGGGAGGGAGGGAGGGAGGGAGAAAGGAAGAAGGGAAGAAGGGAGGGAGAAAGGAAAGGAAAAGGGAGGGAGGAAGGGAGGAAGGAAAGAGGGCACAAGAGGGAGAAAGAAAAGGGAAGGAAGGAAAGGAAGAAAGGAAGGAAAAGGAAAGGAAAGAAGGAAGGAGAAGAAAGATTCACAGAAAGGGAGGGAGGGAAGAAGGCAAGCAGGAAGAAAAAAGGAAAAGAAGGAATAAAAAGGGAAGGAGGGAGGGAGGAAAGAAGAAGGAAAAGAAAAGAAAAAAGGAAGGAAAAAGAGAAAGAAGGAAGATGGGAGGGAGGGAAGGAAGGGAGGGAGGGAGGAAGGAAGGAAGATGGGAGGGAGGGAGAAAAATCGGCAAGCAAACTTATTTGAGCCAGCAATCTGAGTGGAAGACAGTTCTTCTGAGCATATACAGAGAGTTGCGTCAGAAACTGGCAAGCGAATTCAACCAGAGTTTTAGGGCTAAGACGGGAAACGCATCTTCTCAGATTATCTCCGGTCAGTTTCTCTCGGATAAGAGGATCGGCATCTACGTCGAGGTGGACATGTTTGGGCTGCCGGTGGACACCAAGCGCAAATTTCGCACCCGGACCTCCCAGGGCAACTCCTTCAACCCCGTTTGGGATGAGGAGCCCTTTGTCTTCCAGAAGGTGAGCATGGAGGTGTGGGCAGCATTGACCTTCCTTGAGGCCATAGAGCAGGGTACCTCTGAGCATGTGCAGAGGGCATTTCTTTCTCGCCCGGAATCTCAGCTTTTGCGGATCTGCCCCAAAATTAGATTTTTGTCTCTTTGAGGTGAATGGCCTTTCGTTTTGTTCCGCTCCATTCACAAAGGTTGGGTTGTGTGTGTGTGTATGAGTGTGTGTTTGTGTCTGTGGAGCATCCATGGCACAATCTGAACTCGGCTCTTCCCTCCAGCAGTTCTTTCTACTCTCTGTTTGCCCAGGTCGTGCTGCCAACCCTTGCCTCGCTGCGCATCGCGGTTTTTGAGGAAGGTGGCAAATTTGTGGGGCATCGGATCTTGCCCGTCTCTGCCATCCGTGCAGGTGGGTTCCTCTATTCCACCCCCCAGTGGCAAAGTTATTGCAGAGTTGGTTCCCTCGTCCCTCTTCTGCAGAATAATGGGATTTTCTTGCTTGAAGTAGGACTAGAACTCACCGTCTCCTGGTGATTGGCCCAAAGTCACCCAGCTGGCTTTCGTGCCTAAGGCGGGACTAGAACTCACCGTCTCCTGGTGATTGGCCCAAAGTCACCCAGCTGGCGGGACTAGAACTCACCGTCTCCTGGTGATTGGCCCAAAGTCACCCAGCTGGCTTTCATGCCAAAGGCGGGACTAGAACTCACTGTTTCCTGGTGATTGGCCCAAAGTCACCGAGTTGACTTTCATACCTAGGGCGGGACTAGAACTCACCGTCTCCTGGTTTCTATCTGGCGCCTTAATCATTAGACCAAACTGACTCTATACAAATAATCCCAGTGCATCATATTCCATGTTTTTATTTATCTCTTTGGGCAGGAAATGTAATTAGAAGGTCGTTTCCAACCGTATAAATTCTCTCTATCTGGAGATGCTGGAGATCAGGACTGCCTGATTTCTCCTTCTGTCTTAACACTTCTGTGCTAATGTTGTGTGTCTGTGTGTGTGTGTGTGTGTGTGCCATTTTCTCTTTCTCTTTCTCAGGATACCACTATATTTCTCTGCGCAGCGAAAGCAACCAGCCCCTCTGTCTCCCGGCCTTGCTGGTCTACACGGAAGCTTGCGACTATATTCCTGACGATCATCAAAGTAATAATGGCTTGTGGAAAGGGGGCGGGTCCTTCCCAGGTGGGTCGGGACACTCTGGTGCCGCCGGCCCTGCAAGGTAGACCGGATTAGCCCACCAAAACCACGCAGGCAATCCTCCATTTACAACCCTACCTTTAGCGACCGTTCAAAGTTACACACACAAAAAAAGAGGGGGGGGAGACTTCTGAACGTTTTTCAATTTTAACGACCGTTGTGGCATTTTCAGAGTCACGCGATCAAAATTCAGACTCCTATTGATGACGCTCGCAGTGTCCCAGTGTGTGTGTGTGTGTGTGTGTGTGTGTGTGTGTGTGAGAGAGAGAGAGAGAGAGAGAGAGAGAGAGAGAGAGAGAGAGAGAGAGAGAGAGAGAGAGAGAGAGAGGTGATCCGATTTTGTGACCTTCTGACAAGCAAAGCCCACATGGGGAAGGCAGATCCACTTAACAACCATGTTGCTAACTTAACAACTTCAGCAACCCGCTTACTGCAAGGGGTCTTCAAACTTGGTCACTTTTAAGACTTGTGGACTTCAACTCCCAGAATTCCTCAGCCAGCCTGAGGAATTGTGGGAGTTGAAGTCGACAAGTCTTAAAAGTGGCCAAGTTTGAAGACCTCTGGCTTATAGGGATCATACATTGAATGAAACCGAAATAAAGTGTGTAAATACACGTAGATATATAACTGAGAAAGGTCGTAAAATGGGGCAGCATCCCCCTGGTCATTGGAGGGACCTGAGTCTTTTTTCCCCCGTGCCGTTGTAACTTTGAACGGTCACTAAATGAACCGTTGTTAATTGAGGACTACCTGTAATCTCTGTCTCACGGTAGGATAGACGCGGTGGCATACGGACGTGCAATAGAGAAAGCCAGGCTCTGAGCATCGGGACCAGATTCTCCGGCCATCTCTGTCTAATCCCCGTCTAATCCCAATCCGTGTTTTCTTAGGCTCTCTTTCTTCTCTCCCCAGATTATGCTGAGGCGTTGATTAACCCAATTAAGCACGTCAGCTTAATGGACCAGCGGGCCAAACAGCTGGCTGCCCTGATTGGGGAGAGGGAGGTGAGGACTTCCGGAGTGAGATGACGCGCAATGAGGCGGACAGGTTACGGAGGGTGGAGATGCCCGGGTCATTTTTGCATTAAATCGAGGGGTCAGTTTTGCGACGAGACGGCCCGGCGGGTGTCACAGAGCGATTTGGGGTGGCAGAGAGAGAGAGGGTGGGCATTTAAAAGGGTCGGGATGCCCACCTTCATTTCCCCCTATTCCCCCTCTCCCCCCGTTTGGCAGGAAAACGTGGAGAAGCCAAAGGAGTCCCTGTTGAGGAGTCCGTCTTGCACCACCATGGGGCCGGCCCGGGAGGTCCAGAAACCCCTCCCAGATGTGTTGCCCCCAACTCGGACCCCCAGCATCATCCCCAGTCAAGGTGAAGCAATAGCAATAGCACTTAGACTTTTAGACCGCTTCACGGTACTTTATCTGGGTCCTCGTTTTTACCGACCTCGCAAGGACGGAAGGCTGTTTGAGCTGGTCAGGATCAAACTGCTGGCAGTCGGCAGAGTTATCCTGCAATACTGCATTCTAATCATTGGAAGGAAGGAAGGAAGGAAGGAAGGAAGGAAGGAAGGAAGGAAGGAAGGAAGGAAGGAAGGAAGGAAGGAAGGAAGGAAGGAAGGACAATAGCACTTAGACTTATATACCACTTCACAGTGCTTTACAGCCCTCTCTAAGTGCATTACAGAGTCAGCCTCTTGTCCCCCAGCAATCTGGGTCCTCATTTTTACCGACCTCAGAAGGACGGAAGGCTGAGTCAACCCTGAACCACCCGGGATCGAACTGCTGGCAGTCGGCAGCGTCAGCTTGCAATGCTGCATTCTTAACCACTGCGCCACAAAGGCTGAAAGAACACGCTGCGTGGAGAAATTTCCTCAGCCTGTATAACATTCCTGTTGGCTGCTGGGATGGGGGGAGTGGGGTCTTTTTGCCCACCGTGGGAATGTTGGGGGAGAAATAACGGGGCCCCACATTTTTCTGCCCAGCCCAGTTTTGAGATTGGAATTTTAGAAGCTCTGAAGTCTGTTTTTCCTCCAAAACTCTGCATTTCTTCTCTTCCTGTATTCTCTAGGCCAGAGAGATGACTTGATTGCAAGCGTCCTGGCAGGTAAGGATGGGGGTGTTTTGCCAGCCCCCTTAGCCCCAAAGGGTGCCTGTTGACAGCAGTGGAAAGTTGCGGCTTACGACGGGTCCTCGTGCTTACGACCGTTGCAGCATCCTCACGATTCGCGTGCTCAGCACTTTGCAACCAGCACGTATTTACAATGGTTGCAGCATCCGGGGTCATGCGATCCATATTCATGACCTTCCCAATGGGTGGGGGGGAAAGCCGATTCACTTAAAGACCGCACACTTCACTTAAGAACGGTGGTGATTTACTTCACGGCCGTGAGATCCTAAAATCAGAAGCGACTCCTTTAAACCTTGGAAATTCCCAATTGTACGTCGAGGATTACGTGCCTATTTACATTTCCGGTTTCAAAAACCGCTGAAAGTCGCTTGATCCGTCAGACGGGCAGCATAGAAATTTAATAAATTTTTTTTTTAAAAAAAAACAGCCACTCAAGTTCCTAGTCCATATTGATGCGGAGAAAAAAAAAACACTTGAGAACGGAGAAGCCGGGGACGGCACAATCTGTTAGCCACCCTGAGTTTTCGGAATAGGGCGGCATAGAAATCGAAACAAATAAATAAATACTCTCTCTCACCGTCTCCCTTCCCTTCCGGTTTCCTTCTCACCGGAGACTTGGACTCCGCAAACCCTCATGCTCTGCTCTTCCCTTCCAGAGGTGTCCCCGCCTTCCGTGGAAGAACTGAAGCAGCAAAAGGCTTTTGTGAAGTTGCTGAAGAAGCAGTATCGGGAGCTGAAGGACCTCCGTCGCAAACACATGAAAAAAATCTGCAGCCTCAACAAAAAGCAGAACGCACAGCTGGAAAAAAGCCGGCTGCGTAGCCGGGAAGGGTGAGAATAATATCAGATTTTTTTTAGCCAAGTGTGTCGCACAAGAAGCCCAGGAAAAGGACATTTAGATGAGATTCGCCATGCAGGGGAAAAAAGAGAATTTACAGCAGGTTTTCTGCTGCTGGGAAAGAGAGATTGAGAGCAATTTTTCCATGCTGAAAATGAGAAGTAGGACAGATTCTCCGTGCCAAAAAGGAGATTTACAGCAGATTCGTCATGCAGAAAGAGAGACTTAAAGCCAATTTACTAGGCAGAAAAGAAGATTTAGAGCAAATTTTTTTTTAGGTCTAGAAGGAGATTAACAGCAGGTTTTCCAGGCAGATGCACTTAAAACGACGGCGATACTAACTTAACAACTTCAGTGATTCCCTTAACAACGGAGACAAGGAAGGTCGTAAAATGGCACAAAATTCACTTAACAGCTGTCTCCTTTAGGAACAGAAAGTTTACGCTCCCTTGTGGTGGCAAGTCAAGGATGACTTGTAGTTAGCCAGTGTCGTCTTGAAAACCTCCAGTGTTGGAGTGCCCACAACTTCTGGAGGCAGGTAGTTCCACTGGTTAATTGTTCTCACTTTCAGGAAATTCCTCCTTAGTTCTAGGTTGCTTCTCTCCTGGATTAGTTTCCATCCGTTGCTTCTTGTCCTGCCTTCGGGCGCTTTGGGGGATAGGTTGACCCCCTCTTCTCCAAGGGGCCTGAAGGCAGGACAAGAAGCAACGGATGGAAACTAACCAAGGAGAGAAGCAACCTAGAACTAAGGAGAAACTTTCTGACAGTGAGAACAATTAATCAGTGGAACTACCTGCCTCCAGAAGCGGTGAATGCTCCAACACTGGAAGTCTTTAAGAAGAGACTGGACAGCCATTTGTCTGAAATGATACAGGGTTTCCTGCCTGAGCAGGGGGTTGGACTAGAAGACCTCCAAGGACCCTTCCAACTTTATTTTATTATTATTATTATTATTATTATTATTATTATTATTATTATTATCTGTGGCAGCCCCTCAAATACTGGAAGGTTGCTAACATGCCTTCTTTGTTGGCAGGTCTCAAAGCTCTTTAGAGGGAGCCCGGCCAGGACAGGACCACGAGGAACCTCAACGGAAGCTGGATCTTCAGGAATGGCAAATGCAGGGGGGTCTGCTCCGGCTGCGCGAGGCTCAGCACCAGGTGGAGAGGGAGTTGAAGCGAGACCACCTGCACCAGGTATCATCTACACCAGGGGTCTTCAAATGTGGCCCTTTTATGACTTGTGGACCGACCCGTGCTCTACACAGGGGCCTCTGCTCTCCCCAGCCCTCTGGCCAGGCACACCCTGACTCTACAGCCCGATTGGTGACTGCGGAGATCCTGTTTCTAGTCCTCATGGCAAAAAAAGGCAGGGGGTTGGACTAGATGACCTCCAAGGTCCCTTCCAACTTTATTTGTTATTGTTGTTAAGTTCCTGTGCTCTGCTTTCCTCTGGCTTCTCCCCCCCAGGCCCAGCAATTCTTAAGAGAGATCGCTCAGGGTTATCAGGCGGCTCAGTTGAAGAAGCTGAAAGAAACGAGCGAGAAGTGAGTTCGTAACGCGAGGAGAAGTGACGGGCTTCCGGTGATGAGGAGCGTTGGGGAATTTCGCCTTTCGCTTCATCCCGCCGCCTGTCGTCGCCCTCGGGGTGTGGCTTTTGGGACTTCAGAAAAGCATTTTGTTTCCGATCAGGCTGTTAATTCCTTTTCTCCCCGATGTGGGAGCCTTATACCAGGAATCCTTGACTTACGACCACAGTTTCTGTTGTTAACTGAGACATTCGCTAAATGAATTTTACAACTTTCCTTGCCACAGTTGTTAAGTGAATCGCTGCCTTTTTTAAATGAGTAACTCCGTTGTTAAGTGAATCTGGCTTCCCCCATTGACTTTGCCTGTCAGAAGTTCGCAAAAGCGGATCACGTGACCCCGGCAGACTACGACCGTCATAAATGCGAATCTGTTGCCAAGCGTCCGGATTTCGATCCCGTGACCGTGGGAGGGGGGACGCTGCAATGGTCATAAGCGCGAAAAACGGTTGTCAGCCCCTTTTTCCAGTGCTGTGGTCACTTCGAATGGTCACTAAACAAATTGTCGTAAGTCGAAAACAAAAACCAGTTGTCATTTTAGTAATAACCGTTTAGCTCCCGTTTGGCATCTCGCACTGCCCGGTCAAGATTTTTGAGGATTTGGGATAAAAAGATAAATTCACACGTTGTGGAATGAGCACTAAGGTGGCTTGTCGTCCCTTTGCGTGTTAGAGAGAAGAAGGAACTGCAGAGAATCCTGGATCGAAAGCGGCACAACAGCATCACGGAAGCGAAATCTCGCGAGATGAGCAAAAAGGACATGTGAGTTAAGAGCGGGGCCGGAAGAAAAAGCAAATCGAAAATAAGTCAGCAAGTGTTGTATTGCCTCTATACAAATCGATGGTGAGACCACACTTGGAATACTGTGTACAGTTTTGGTCACCGCACCTCAAGAAGGGTATAATGGAACTGGAAAAGGTGCAAAGAAGGGCAACAAGAATGATCAAGGAAATGGAGCGCCTCCCTTATGAAACCAGATTGCAACGCCTCGGTCTCTTCAGCCTTGAAAGACGGCGTTTAAGGGGTGACTTGATCGAAGTGTATAAAATCATGCATGGGATAGAAAATGTGGATAGAGAAAAATTCTTTTCTCTATCACACAATACCAGGACAAGGGGGCACTCCCTAAAGCTCATAGCTAAGAAAGTGAGGACAAATAAAGGGAAATATTTCTTCACCCAGAGGGTCGTTGGTTTATGGAATTCACTTCCAGAAGGGGTCGTGACAGCTGTCAGCCTTGACAGCTTCAAGGCAGGGCTAGATAGATGCATGGATGCCAAGTGTATCGGTGGTTATTAAAACGGATGTCCATGTGCCGCCTCTATGTTGGTTGAGGCAGGCAGGATTCCCTTGAGTCCCATTTGTTGGGGGTCAAGGGAAAGGGAGGGTTTTGCCTTCTCCTTCTGCTCAAGATCCCCATGTACAATTGGTGGGCCACTGTGTGACACAGAATGCTTTGGCCTGATTCAGCATGGCTCTTCTGATGTTCTTATGTTCTAAAAATGTCGGGTGATTGGTATGGGCGAACGAAGGAATTGTCAGGGATTGTCCTTAACCTGGTTTGTCTCTCCCCAGGGAGTTAACCGAGATAAACAGAAGGCATATCACTGAATCCGTAAACTCCATCCGGAGGGTAAGCCTCTAACAATCTAGCATTTTCCTAATTGTTAATGTTCAGTTTCCCCTTTTTTCTAATGGCTATTGTTCTTGCACACCGCAACACCACTGTAAATCAGCGTCACAAAAAAAAAAAAAAGAAAGAAATAGGAAACCAAGTTAAAAGTTTACAAACTTATAAAGCTTTCCAGGACCAGTGAGAAGAATACAATTCTGGATGAATCTTAATTTATTGGAGTGATGCTTTGAGTTGAGCACGCACACAGACAGCTCCTCCAAAAATGTGGAAAAAAATCCATATTTAGGATTAAATCTGCACCCAGATTCTGAACCCGAGAATATTTCTGTATGGCCTTCAAGGGGTGTCCCCAAGACAATCGCATGGCAGTCGTCTAGACTGGAGTAAACAAAACAGGGGCAACTTTGATTCCCCTGGAAAAGAGGACGGGTGGTGAACCAGCCGATGAATTTGGAAGGCTGCTCTTCTACTCCTTTGCTTATTTTCTCGTGTGTGTGTGTGTGTGTGTGTGTGTGTGTGTGTGTGTGTGTGTGTGTGTTTTTCAATTCCTCCAGCTTGAAGAGGCCCAGAAGCGACGCCAGGAAAAGCTACTTTTGGGACACCAGGAAATGGTGCAATTGATTGAGGACGAAGAACCCCGGGTGGGTGATTTTACAAGGGTCACCGAGAACAATCTTGGACCTCGGGAGACAGGGCAAAGAGGTGCTGCTAAGGGAACAGCCAGATAAGAGACAGCTGAGCCCTCGGCTGCATAATGGATGGGACCCGCCCTAGTTCCTTAGGCTGTAAAGGAAGGGGGTGAGAGAATCTAGATCTATGGAAAGAGTTCGGCGTTGTGCAGGTACGTGGGAAAGACTTTTGGAAACAGAGCAAAGAGACCTTACCCAGGAGCAGTCAGATAAGAGACAGCAGAGCCCTCGGATGTATAATGGATGGAGAAAGAGGGTCAGAAGGGACCCTCCCTAGTTTCTTAGGCTGTGAAAAGGGGGGGGAATCTAGATCTATGGAAAGAGTTCAGAGTTGTGCAGGTAAGTGGGAAAGACTTTTGGAAACAGAGCAAAAAACAAACAAACCCCAGGAACAGTCAGATAAGAGTCAGCATAGCCCTCAGATGTATAATGGATGGAGAAAGAGGGTCACAAGGGACCCTCCCTAGTTTCTCAGGCTGTCAAAGAGACAGCTAGAATGTGGGAAAGACCTCGGGTGAAGAGATGCTGCTAAGGGAATAGATAAGAGGCAGCTGAGCCCTCCGCTGCACAATGGGTGGAGAAAGAGGGTGAGAAGGGACCCGCCCTAGTTTCCCAGGCTGTCAAGGGTGGGGGTGGTGAGACTCTAGATCTATGGAAAACAGTTCAGAGTATGTGCAGGGATGCATAATGATATCTGGGAAAGACCTTGGGAGACGGAGCAAAGAGACCCTACCCAGCAACGGTCAGATAAGAGACAGCAGAGCCCTCAGATGTACAACAGGCAGGGCAAGGGGCTCAGAAGGGACCCTCCCTAGTTTCTAAGGCTGTGAAGGAGAGAGTTGGAACGTGGGAAAGACTTCAGGGCAAAGAGATGCTGCTAAGGGAACAGCCAGATAAGAGGCAGCTGAGCCCTCGGCTGCATGACAGGCGAGGCAAGAGGCCTCAGTCTCTCAGGCCGCAAAGGGAGACGGCGGGAAACTTGCATTTTCAGCCTCTTCTTCATGCAGAATTCGCTTCTCTGCTTGTGTCCCCCGCCTGATCTACCCGGCAGGGCTGACGGTCGCATAACTCAGGTGTCTTTTGAGATCCAGATGTTTTCCGCTCGCTTCCTCCGTTCACTCCTCCTCTTCCTCTTCCCTAGCTGATAGCTCAGCTGGAGCAAGAGTGGCAGCTGGAGGGCTCGTCCCTGACCCAAGAAATCGGCCGTTTCCTGCAGGAAGAACTCGACGGGGGAGTCAGCAACGGACACTCCCCCGGCCCCAGCGTCAGCTCCTTGGCCCCCGAAGACGAGTTGACGGTCCTGTGAAGCCAACACAGAGCAAGGGACGTCGCTGACGGCCGGCCAGCTGCAAACGAGAAACAGTTAAAAACACCCCACAGGGGAGAAGGGGGGGGGCAGGACCGGCCCGAAAACACACACACACACACACAAGGCACTTCTCGTTTCCTTTCCTTTTTAAAGTTTTATTTTTTTAACTTTTTAATTTTATTGCTAACCGTGTAATGCGTCTCCCAATTCCCAGTGGTGCATTGAGACTGGGGAAAGACTCGGGGAGGGGGGGAGCCTTTTGGCAGAGGGGGGGGCAACGGTTGGACAATCCACTCGCCGGCCCCCCCTCCCCGAAATGTATGCACGCACCTGCACCCCTACCCGTGTATTAGCAGTGGAAAAATACGCAGGCTGCTTGTCCCTGTTGAATGCATGATTAGAGACAAAGGCAATCTTTTCGTTGCGACTTTGAGGAGGGGGGGGCAAAGGGCTATTTTAGATGCACCCCTCCCCCCTTTTTTTTTCCTTTTAAAGCACAACAACTGGGAAGGAAAAAAGGGAAATGTAATTTTTCACCTTCCTCGCAGGTAGATGGGCTTTGCCAGCTGCATTGGGAAGGGGGCGGAACCACTGGGGAGGGTGGAAGGCTGTCCAGGAACCAAGGACGGGAGGGAAAAGGGACCAAAAAAAGTCAACGGTGTAGGCAGGACGGACTGGGTACAAAGAGGAGAGGGTCCGGGCCGGCCGGCGGCTGATCAACCCGTGCCTCTTTTTCTCCGGAATGGCATCATTTGCTGTTAATTTCTCTCTTGTTGTTTTTTTTAATGTGAGTAATAAACTTGTAATTCAGCCTGGACTCCGGTTGGGTTCTTGCCTCCACCTCTCCTGGGGAATTCTGGGAGTTGGAAGTCCACCAATCTTAAAAAGTTGCCGAGTTTGGAGAATGCTTTATTCCGCTGCCCCCAAATATTGGCTGTGCCGACTGGGTATGATGGGCGTTGTAGTCCAACCCCTTGGAGGGCTCCCAACTTGGAAAGATTTGTTTTACAAAGCACCCTTTTTCACAAGTCTTGATGTCAACCGAAAATGCAGCCAGGCTCATGTATAAGTTCACCCTTTTAATAGATCTGGTTTATGGAGCACCCCCTCCCCTTTGGTCGATCCTTTTTATAGATCCACCCTTTCAAAAAGATCCTGTTTATAAACCCCCTTGTTATGCCAGGTTACAGAAATCCCCTTTCGATGGATCCCTTTTATAGATCCAGCCTTATGTGTTCGATTTATAGAAATCTTATCGATGGGTTCTTTGTACAGATCCGCTCTTGCTGTAAGTCTGATTGATAGAACCCCCTTTTGATAGATCCCTTTTATAGATCCGCCCATTATATGTTCGATTTAATAGAAATCCTGTTGAAGATTCTTTGTACAGATCCGCTCTTGCTGTAAGTCTGATTGATAGAACCCCCTTTTGATAGATCCCTTTTATAGATCCACCCATTATATGTTCGATTTAATAGAAATCCTGTTGAAGATTGTTTGTACAGATCCGCTCTTGCTGTAAGTCTGATTGATAGAACCCCCTTTTGATAGATCCCTTTTATAGATCCACCCATTATATGTTCGATTTAATAGAAATCCTGTTGAAGATTCTTTGTACAGATCCGCTCTTGCTGTAAGTCTGATTGATAGAACCCCCTTTTGATAGATCCCTTTTATAGATCCGCCCATTATATGTTCGATTTAATAGAAATCCTGTTGAAGATTCTTTGTACAGATCCGCTCTTGCTGTAAGTCTGATTGATAGAACCCCCTTTTGATAGATCCCTTTTATAGATCCACCCATTATATGTTCGATTTAATAGAAATCCTGTTGAAGATTCTTTGTACAGATCCGCTCTTGCTGTAAGTCTGATTGATAGAACCCCCTTTTGATAGATCCCTTTTATAGATCCACCCATTATATGTTCGATTTAATAGAAATCCTGTTGAAGATTCTTTGTACAGATCCGCTCTTGCTGTAAGTCTGATTGATAGAACCCTCTTTTGATAGATCCCTTTTATGGATCCACCCATTATATGTTCGATTTTTAGAAATCCTGTTGATGGATCCTTCGTACAGATCCACTCTTGCTCTAAGCCCGATAGATCCCTTTTATAGATCCACCCTCGTTATATGTTTGATTTGTAGAAATCCTCTGTGGATGGATCCCTTTTATACAGTTCCCTCAGTATAAGTCTGGTTTATAGGAACCCCCCCCTTTTGATAGATCCCTCTTACAGAGCCATCCTTTTAAAAAGATCCTGTTTATAAATCTCCCTCTTTTGACCGATCCCTTTCGCAGATCCCACCTTTTCCTTCCCAGCCACGAAGGGACGAGATTTTTCAAGCACCATTTAACAAAGCGAAAATTGTTTACAATTCAATGCACAACAGTCTTTTTGATATTGTTTTTGTTGTTGTTTTTTTAGAAAAAAATCACAAACTCACAAATAAAACACGCACGAAACAGGAAACAAATCCGAAGTTAGCGCAGGCAGGCAGGAGACGTAACCCGGTGCACGGTCAGGAACCAGACGGCAGGGAAAGGCGGAAGACGGACATTCGGGCGTCAGGACAAAGTGACAGAGAGGCGAGAGGCCGGCTGTGGGGTGGGGTGGGGTGGGGGGCACAGGAGCTGCCATGCAAACGGGGGGGGTGGGGGTTCCCAATGCACCCCCATTTTGGTGGGGAGAGGGAACAGCGGGGTGAAAAATACACGGAGACACGCCAGTTTGACTAAGTGACTCTGAGTACGGGAAGTCCTCAACTTACGACGATTCGTTTCGCGACCGCTCAAAGTGAGGACGCTGCTGAACAAAGCGACTGACAAGGGGTTTGTCTCGCTTAACGACCCGTGGCTGTGTCCCTGGGATCATGTGACTCAAAACTTCAGGCGGGCGTTGACGATGGTGGCCGTTCGCGATCTTCCCGGCAAGCTTCACAAGCAGTGGGGAGAGCCGGGTTTACTTAAGGACCACGTGATTCGCTTAATGACGTCAGCAAAAAAAAAGGTTATAAAATCGGGTTTACTTAAGGACCACGTGATTCGCTTAATGACGTCAGCAAAAAAAAAAGGTTATAAAATCGGGCCCGGCTCAGTGACCACGTGACTAGCTTCACACCCCCCCCCACCGGAGCAAAACAGGTGGGCAAACTGGGCACCATTCAACTCGTGACTATTAACGACTGCAGCAAAAAAAAGGGGGGGGGGACAATTCAATGACCTGCTTAGCGACCGAAGTTCTAGTCCCAACAGTAGTCGTAAGTCGAGGACTGCCTCCACCTTGGCTCAGTTTTGAAATGACACACAAAAATATAAATGTCCTCTCTGGGGGGAGGGGCCTGGGTTTGGCCGGCATGTAAAAATCAATGCTAAAATATAAAAAAATTGGGGTTCCGTACAGACAGTCCCACCCCAAAATGGACGACAGAAACGCAGGAACCCGGGGGGGGGGAAATATATACTAGGGAAACGCAGCTACTCTTCTGTTACTATTTCCTTTCTTTTCTTTTTTGCTATTCGGAGAGATGTTTTGTGCTGTTTTCTGGAAGAGAGACTGGACTGTGCTTCAGACAAATTGGCAGTTTCGAGATTCTCCCTTTTTTTAGCCCGGCCTGCTCGCTTCCCTTCTCCCCCTCATGGATGGGGGACCAAGAGGAGAGCATTTTGTGCAAATTCCGTTCCTTTGTTCCAAAAACCTGGGTTTGGAAGGCGCGTCTCATGTCCAGGTACAAGCCAGCTTCCTTCCATTAAACCGTGGCTTGGAGGGGGGGGGCAGGGTAGAGGAGAGAGGTAACGCGCCCTGCTCCCCTTTTTCAAATTCTTCAGCATTGGCCTAAAAGGTGTGTTTTCTTTCGCCCGAGCTCCAAACTGCTCAATTAATGCAGGAATAACAGAGGAATTGGACAGGAGAGAATCCATCTCTTCCACCCCTCCTTAACTTTCCCCCAAAAGTTCTCTTTTCCCAACTCTTCTCCAAGACACCATCTCGAACTCGTGATTTGGGGTGGTCCAAAACTTGAGTGGGTGTGTGTATGTGGGGGGGGGAAGTGTCCCACCTAGTCCCCGCTGAAACGGAGACTTGAGCACGCCCCAAATCGGACGCCGAAGTGGCGAGACGGACGGCGGAGAGAGAGGAAAATAAAAGGGGGTGGGGCAGGCGTCCTGCATATTTCCACCAGGAGGGCTTCTCCGAGTGGTGTGAGGTCTTTTCTGGATTCGCCCCCCCTCCGAAGAAGCGTCTCGATTTGAACCCGCCGCTTCAGAAGCCCTCGATATGGCAATAGGCTTCCAAAGCCGCTAACAGGATGTAGACCAGCCAGAGGCTAACGAAGAGCAGGGTGGCTAGAAGTTTTGGGGTTCGGGGACCGCCCAGCTCTCCCCCCACCGGAGGCCGGCGCCGGTACAGCAGCACCGCGATGCTGATGAAGGCAAAGATGGTGAAGAGGGTGACGGAGAACGCCAGGCTGCCCGGCTGCACCTTGAAGGACTTCCCCTGGCTGGCCCAGTAGCTGGCGGCGATGGTCCAGGCCACGCCAATGCCCAGAAAGACATTCACCGCGTTGCTGCCCGTCACGTTACCAATGGAAGCGTCGGCATACTGGTCTTGGATGGCAGCCACCTTGCTGGCGAAGGTATCTAGAAAAAGAGACAGAGAGCATGCTCAACGTGAGACAAGCCACGAATGTGGGTTTGTGGGACTGATCTGGAATTCAAGGGGCAAAGGGACACCTTTTTTCCAGACGGAGGACAGCAAGGTTAATAATAATAATAATAATAATAATAATAATAATAATAATATAATAAAGTTGGAAGGGGCCTTGGAGGTCATCTAGTCCAATCCCCTGCTCAGGCAGGAAACCCTATACCATTTCAGACCAATGGCTGTTCAGGCTCTTGAAAACTGCCAGTGTTGGGGCATTTACTACTTCTGGAGACAGGTTGTTAATAATAATAATAATAATAATAATAAAGTTGGAAGGGACCTTGGAGGTCTTCTAGTCCAACCCCCTGCTCAGGCAGGAAACCCTATACCACTGGTGGCGAACCTATGCCATGGGTGCCAGAGGCGGCACTCAGAGCCCTCTCTGTGGTCACGCGCGCCGTCGCCCCAGTCCTAGGCCTTCAGCTGGGTTTTATAAAACCTTTTCGCTTTAGGCCTCCGCCACCGTGTGCAAAAAAAAAAAAAAAGGTTCAATCAGTCAATTTCAACTCGCGGGGAAAAAAAAAGATCTTGCAAAGTTGGAATTGATTGATTGAACTTTTTAGTTCCACCCAGTCTGCTGTTACCACATAGCCGCCCCTACCCAATGGGCCACACCCACCCAGCACCCGACGATGCATAAGTGGGTTTGGGGTTGCAGTTTGGGCACTTGGTCTCTAAAAGGTTCGCCATCACTGCCCTAGACCATTTCAGACAAATGGCTGTCCAGTCTCTTCTTAAAAACTTCCAGTGTTGGAGCATTCACCGCTTCTGGAGGCAGGTTGTTCCACTGGCTAATTGTTCTCACTGTCAGGAAGTTTCTCCTTAGTTCCAGGTTGCTTCTCTCCTTGATGAGTTTCCATCCATTGCTGGATGGAATTCCCCAGCTGGCCTGCTTTAAGGGGTGTGTGGACTTCAACTCCCAGAATTCCCTAGCTGAGGTACTTGGGGAGTTGAAGTCCCCCCCTCTTAAAACGGCCAACGTTGAGAAACGCTTCATTACAGGTAATCCTTGACTTAACCACCACAATGAGGACCGGAACCTCTATTGCTAAACAATGCAGTCATTAAACAAGGCATCAGATCACCCCATCCGATCTTATAACCTTTTTTTGCTCTGGCCGCTAAGTGGATCCACCGACTCTTGATTGTCAGAAGACAGATAGGAAGGTTGCAAATAGCTGTCGCGTGACCCCGGGATGTTGCAACCGTCATAAACACAAGCCAGTTGCCAATGCACCAATGCTGATCACGTGACCATGGGGATGCTGCCACGGTCGTAAGTGTGAGGACTGGCTGCAAGCCGCCATTTTTCAGCAATCTCCTAAACGTAGGCCGCTAAGCGAAGAATCGTTAAGTTAGCATGTCCTACTTTTGCCCATCTGGGAAACCACAGTTAAAGAGTTTTGCGCAAGCTCCACCAATTAAGCCACAGTTTCACGTTAGTGCTCAAGCAATTAACTAACATGATTTGGCTTGGATTAATTGAGCAACTGTTACTCATTAGAAGCAATTCGTTCAGCAGGCCTGTAGCTTTTCATAACCAAAGAAGCAGCATCTGGAGCATCCTCAAAGCATTTGGCCTGGAGCCACCCAGATCGGGGCTGAAGTTCGTTTCCCAGCACCCCTCAACTTTACCCAGGCAGGCTGGGGCACATGGGTGTTGTAGACCCAGAGGTAAGATTATGCTTTATATCTGTTTCAGGAGAGGAAGATGTGTGTTTGGGGGGGGGGAAGGATTTTGGAACTGTCTTTGACAAAAGGCTTTTAGGAAAAGCATCAGGAAAAAAAACCTTCCATTTATTACGAGGGATTTTAATCCTCCTAAATAAAGTTGAATTTATTTGACCTTGTCAAGGGGACCGCATTCTCAGACCCGATTTTGATTAACACTTGAATTAAACAAGCTCTCCAGCCTTTTGATCTCAATTATATCGGGCAATGTAGCCAATATTAGCGGCTGCTGCAAAGCCACCCAAGCTCTTCAGCCCAGCTTTTTCCGAAAAGGGATTTAACTCCCAAATTCTTTTTTTGGGGGGAATGAGTGGGTTTGTCCTAATAATACAGCGCAAACTTCCAAGTCACTGATCAGAATCCAGGAGGGGAAACAACGAGTTGGCAGAGGCGAGCAAGTGAACATTTGCACGTCACCGCTCACCGATTCGGAGATGTGATCTTATTGCTATCAGCCTAAAAAAGATACAGGGACTTGAGTTTTTTTTTTTTTTTTGTTTGGTTTTAATTGCAAGGATTGTGTTTTCCTGTTGTCGGTTCAGCGAAAGGGCGTTTTGCACAAGCCTGCTTTAACATTCACCCAGCCGCTTCTACGTCTCGTTGAGTTTTTGTCAGTTGCGTGTTTAGCCGGTTGACTTTTCGGCTCTCTCAGCCGCGAGTCCTGATGTTGCCTTCCAGTGAGTCAAGACGCCTTAAAAATAGCAAAAGCAAATTTAGGATTTGCTCTTGAAGTGGGGGGGGCTGTCAAAGCACTGGTGCGCAGGGGGTGTATCTGGGGACACCAGTGATTATTTTAAGAGAGCCTCTGCAAAATGGAGCGGTCTAACTGCTAATTCTCTGGTGCAATTCAATTTCTGGTTTCTTTTTATTTTGTTAAAGGTGCAAAGAGGCTGCGTTTCGTTCAGCCTGCAGAGCCCAACTTAACTCCTAGTCCTTGACTTATGAACACAATTGGGAGCAGGGGGTTGGACTAGATGACCTCCAAGGTCCCTTCCAACAACTTCTTCTTCTTCTTCTTCTTCTTCTTCTTCTTCTTCTTCTTCTTCTTCTTCTTCTTCTTCTTCTTCTTCTTCTTCTTCTTCTTCTTCTTCTCCTTCTCCTTCTCCTTCTTTTTCTTCTCCTTCTCCTTCTCCTTCTCCTTCTCCTTCTCCTTCTCCTTCTCCTTCTCCTTCTCCTCCTTCTCCTTCTCCTTCTCCTTCTCCTTCTCCTTCTCCTCCTTCTCCTTCTCCTTCTCCTTCTCCTTCTCCTTCTCCTTCTCCTCCTCCTCCTCCTCCTCCTTCTTCTTCATCATTATTATTATTATCTCTGAGCAGTCACTAAACAAATGGTCATTAGGTCAAGGACTACTAGTATAGGTGGGTCAATTAAATGAAACTAAACTCAGTTTGGGGGGCCCCCACTCTTTACCCAAGCACATGCATTGAAGTCTTTAAATCTTTGGGGTAACTTCTTAAAAAGTTGGGGATCCCCATCACTGCTCTGCCAGGGGCATCCATGGAAGGCAGGGAGAAATGTGCCTTTGTCCATGGTGCTGAATTCCTGGCCACTGATTCCACCGGTGTTTGTCAAACGCGACAACTTTAAGACCTTTTCGCCGTGCCGTTGCAAACATCAAACGGTCACTAAAGAGTGGTTATAAGTTGAGGACGGTATTCCAGGAACCCAGGTCAGATTCCTCACTGAAGAATGCCCAGCCATCCCCACGACCCACTCTGTGCCTGGGCCTGTGTGTTGTGTGTGTTTGTGTGTGAGAGAGATCTCCTCTGCCACCTGTCACTGACCGGGCACGGAGGTCCCCAACGCCACGAACACCACCGCGGTGACCGAGTCCTTGAGGCCGATGGTGCAGCCGAAGTGAGAGGCCAGGTCCCCGGTGAGGGCCGTCAGCACCCCGATGAGGCAGATGGAGACCAGGAAGCAGGCCCAGCCACACCAGTACTCGGTGGGCGGCACAAAGGCGAAAAGAACTTTCCAGAAGACGGTGAGGAAGTGCATGATGTAGTCGAAGCAGGAAGGGAGGCGGTCCTCGCCCGAGTCTTCGTCCTCGTCGTCACCTGTCGGGGGGGTCATTCAAAACAGGGATTCAGCCTCTCTTAGGAACAGTGGCCAAGTTGGAAAGGGACCCTGGGAGGTCATCCAGTCCAATCCCCCGCTCTTGCGGGAGACCGATACTATTTCTGATCCATGGATGGCCACCCAGTCTCTTTTTAAAAGCCTCCTTGTGTGTTGAATCACACTTCCCCAAATATAGTATTCAATTAGATTCAATTCAATTCAACTGGATTCAGTTCGATTTGATTCGATTCGATTCAATTCAATCCAACTAGATTCGATTCGATTCAGTTTGATTCAATTCATCTCAATTAGATTCAATTCAATTCAATTAGATTCAATTCAATTCGACTAGATTCAATTCAATTCAATTCAACTAGATTCAGTTCAATTTGATTCAATTTGATTCAACTAGATTCAATTCAATTCAATTAGATTCAATTCAATTCGGTTAGCTTCAATTCAATTCGATTCAGTTCTATTCAATTCAACTAGATTCAATTTGATTCAATTCAGTTCAATTCAACTAGATTCAGTTCAATTCAATTCGATTCGTTCGATTTAATTCAGTTCAATTCAACTAGATTCAGTTCAATTCGATTCGTTCGATTCGTTCGATTCAATTCAGTTCAATTCAACTAGATTCAGTTCAATTGATTTGATTGATTCGATTCAATTTGATTCAACTAGATTCAATTCGATTCGATTCAATTCAGTTAGGTTCAGTTCAGCTCGATTCGATTCAATTCAATTCAATTCAATTTGCTTACCTGCACTGACCGTCACGGCGCTTACAAATTGCTCCCTCCAGCTGCTGCTTCCCACCACGAGAGCCAGGTTAGTTTTCTTGATTAATTTGTCCACAGTGCTCTGGAGGGGAAGAGGTTGGTAGAAGTGAAATGGGGGGAAAGGGGGGGCTCCCTTCCTTCCCTCCCCCCCATAGCAATCTAAAGATGATTTTTTTTCCCTTTGGTGTCACCTCCGATGGAAGCGAACTGAGCCCAGCCCAGCATGGACTACGAGAGGGAGGTTTTTTAAAAAAAAAATACAGGGAGTCTTCGATTTACAGCCACCGCTGAGCCCAAAATGTGTGTTGCTAAGTGAGACCGCTGTTAAGTCAGTTTTGCCCCATTTTACGACCTTTCTCCCCAGGGCCGTTAAGGGAATCGCCGCAGTTCTCAAGTCGGTCACCCGTGTGTGAAGTGGATCTGGCTTCCTCCGGGATAACTGCGACGGTCATAAATACAAATAAATTGCCAGGGGTTTGACCTTGGGTCACGTGACCCGGGGGGGGGGGATCCTGCTTTCACACAGTTGTAAGGGTGAAAAAACGGTCCCGGATCACTTTTTTCAGTGCCGTTGAAACGTCAAAGAGTCACTAAGCGAACGTTTGTAAGGCGAGGACTACCTGACTTCGAAAGAGAAGTGAACCGGGGAGGGACGGACTCCGAAGAAGATGTGAAAAGGGGAAAGAGAAAGTCTCTTATGTACCTTGAACTCGTAAGATTCTTCAATGATGACTTCAACTTTGGCGTTTTCTCCCAAACTGGGGTACCCCATCTTGGCAATTTTTTCCTCCTCCCCTGCAGGCAGTTGATTCTCGTTGGTGTCACCTAGGATAGGATGGGGGGGGGAGAGAAAGGAGATGGGTGATGGAGGGGCCTAGGCCAGGGGTCTGCAACCTTGACAACTTTTAAGACTTGTGGACTTCAGCTCCCAGAATTCCTCAGCCAGCTATGCTGAAAGGGAGTGGGGTTTGTGCTGTTTATAAAGTCCACTCCCTTTCCAACACTGATGATGTTACCTAGTTGGGTAATGAAATGTCTGCAAGAAAACAACTAAGGTTTGAGAGCACCAAGGACCCCACAGTCTTCTCCTCCTCCTCCTCCTCCTTATCTATCTATCTATCTATCTATCTATCCATCCATCCATCCATCCATCCATCCTATCATTCTCTGCTGTCTATCTTTTCTACCATTCTCATCTATCATCTGTATCTGTCTGTCTGTCTGTCTGTCTGTCTGTCTGTCTGTCTGTCTATCATCTATCTATCTATCATCCATCCCTATCTATCTATCCATCCATCCATCCTATCATTCTCTGCTGTCTATCTTTTCTACCATTCTCATCTATCATCTGTATCTGTCTGTCTATCTATCTATCTATCTATCTATCTATCTATCTATCTATCTATCTATCTATCTATCTATCTATCTATCTATCTATCTATCATCCATCCCTATCTATCTATCTATCTATCTATCCATCCATCCATCCATCCATCCATCCATCCATCCATCCATCTATCATCCATCCATCCATCCATCCATCCATCCATCCATCCATCCATCCATCCATCCATCCATCCATCCATCTATCTATCCATCCATCCATCCATCCATCCATCCATCCATCCATCCATCCATCCATCCATCCATCCATCCATCCATCTATCTATCTATCTATCTATCTATCTATCTATCTATCTATCATCCATCCCTATCTATCTGTCTGTCTGTCTGTCTATCTATCTATCTTCAAAATATTACAATACTTACAATCCTTGCAGCCCTCTAAGAAGTTGGGGCCTAAATTTGTAGGACTCCTCCTCCTCCTCCTCCTCCTCCTCCTCCTCTTTTCCGCACACCCCCTCCCTTCTAGCACTGATGATCTTAACTAGTTGGTAATGAAACGTCTGCAAGAAAACCACCAAGCTCAGATGGCACCAAGGACCCCAGCTATTCTGGCTGGGGAATTCTGGGAGTTGAAGTTCACCCCTCTTCAAGGGGCCCAGGTTGAGAACATGGCCTTGGAGTAAAAAGTGGAGAATTCTGGAGACGAAGCTGTTTTCTTGTGGCTGGATTTGCTTGTGGACCCCACATCTCCAACCCTCCCACCAGGTGAGAATCCCAAACTATCAGTTGGGACCCTGCAATCCTCCCCAAATTGCTGAAAAGACTGCAAGGGATTTTGGGGCTTGTAGTTTGTGATGTCTGGAGAGCCAGGCATATATCGGACAACTTTCAACATGCAACAAAATCTTATCAACGTTTTTCTTTACTGAGAAAAAATACAATTTCTGAGACTTCTGTTCCTTTCCCTTTCCATCTTCCTACCCTTACCGTGCCGGAGTCCAATGTCCAAGATGACTGGGAGTCCCAATTCCAGGTGAAAATTCTTGTTTTTTTCATACTCCTCATCGTCAATAATTTTAATCTCGATGTATCTTCTAAGAGAGAGAGAAAGAGAGAGAGAGAGAAACCAGTTCAAAGTAAAACTCCAACGTCATCAAAGGTAGGCAGGACAAACACTTTAAAATGTTTGCAACTTTCTTTTTTTTTAAAAAAAAATTGTTCTCAGTTTTCCAACTTTCTGGAAAAAAACAAAACACGGAGTCTACAAAGCTTTTCCAGCGCTGATAAAAGCAACTTTGACACAACAACAAAGAATTCGTGAAGTCTTAGAAACCCCCCCCTTTTTTTTTTTTTGCTCAGCATGCAACACTACAAATACTCCTGGACTTACAACCTTTTTGGTTAGCCATCATTCGAAGTTACAACGGCACTGAAAAAAAAAAAGGTGACTTATGGCTAGTCCTCACCCTTACGACCGTCCTACGTTGAGGACCACTTGAATGTTCCCCGGCAGTTATAAACAAACCCACAACTCGGCGCTGATAATATTTTCTCTGCCATTTTTCCACTCGTGGCCCCCGGTTCATGTGAAGAAAACCGTTTCTGATTTTATTTTTATTTTTATTTTCTCCCGAGGCCACGAAACTTTACTCCACTTCCCAGGGGTGGCACATCTGTCGGCAGCCATTCCACCGACAAGGCAGATGTATTTGTCCTTGAGGTCTTTTCCAATGAACAGGATGAGCAAGAAAGAAAAAAAAGAAAAAAAGATGGATAGCCCAAGAGAATTAAGATAGTCAAGGGATTTATAGCCAGGACCCCCAGTGACAGCTGCCCTATTCAATCTCTCTGGACTGCCAAAACCTCAGGAAAACCAGTTGAAAATCAGCTTATAGATAAGACTAAAGGCGCAGGGGATGGGGGGGGGAAATCCGTGCAACTAGACCACTTTGACAGATTGTTAAGGTAGTCCTCGACTTACGACCACAATGGAGCAGAACATTTCTGGGACTAAGCGAGACAGTTAAGCTTTGCCCCATTGCACCATCTTTCTTGCCACGCGAATCACTGCCATTGCTCACTTAGCCACACAGTTGTTAAATGGCTTCCACCTTGGACTTTGCACAGTCACAAGGTGGAGGGAAGGGATCACGTGATCCCGGGACGCTGCAAACCGTCATGTGTACAAGCCAGTTGTACGAGCGTCTGAATTTTGATCACGAGACCGTGGGGAATACGGCCAAGGTCGTAACTGTGAAAATGGCCCTAAATAATTTTTTTCAGGGCCGTTGTAACTTGGAACAGTCAAGAAGCGAACGGTTGTAAGTCCAGGACTGCCTGCACGTCAAAGTCAAGGAAAGGAAAACCACTCAGCTTTCTGACTCTCAGCCCGGACCACAGAAAGAGCATTTTTTTCAGCTATTGCTTTATATTTCTTTCTCCCGTCCTTATGATTTATTTTTTTTTCACAAACGTGATCAACAGATACAGAAAACTTACAGGTTTCATTCCGGTCTGCCGAAAGAAACCCAAACTGGGTTACAGGAGGAAAAAAAGGGTTAACGCTGGGTTATTTTGGATGGATGGGCCTGTGGCTGGCTTCAAACTTTCTGCGCCTCCTCAATCGTGTCTGGCACCTTCCTCTCGCTCTGCACGGCACCCTCCCCGCATGCCAGGGCAGCCGTGTGTCATGCCGTCCCCTCTTCGCTCTGGGCCGGCTTGTGGGTCTCCCCCTCCCCTTGTTTTCACACCCTCCTGTTGACCCAGGGTCCCCTCCCTCCTCGCTGCTCTCGTCAATTAGGTCAATGTCTGTCAAATGGGGGGGCTAAGTGAGGAGATGCTTGGTGGAGGGGAGATTAAATGTTTCCAGAAATTAATGCCATGTGTCAGAGGCTGGAGGGGTGGAGAAGTTGGCTGGGTTGAAGGGAGCCAGGGTGGAAAATGGTTTGAGATGTGGAGACGCCTCTCCAAGCCGTCCCCTCCCCCTGCAGCCTTTCTGCTGCTGGAACACTTGTGTTTTTAGCATGAGACCATGGTACCCCTGAGCGTGGGTAAAGTGCCATGGATTGAACTAACTCTTGGGACCCCCTTGCATACTTTTAATAGTAGACTATAGTGTCAACACAAAACAGGATCTTAATAAAGAGATTCTCATTCTCTCTCTCTCTCATTCTACATATCAATCTCATCCAATCTCTATCATTCTATCAATCTATTTCATTCTATATTTCAACCTATCTCATTCTACCTATCTCATCCTGCCTCTCTCTCTCTCTCTCTCTCTCTCTCTCTCTCTCTCTCTCTCTCTCTCTCTCTCTCTCTCTCTCTCTCTCTCTCTCATATATATATATAATCTCTCTATCTCATCTCTATTTCTGTCTCATCTAATCTATATATTTATTCCATCTATCTCATTCTCTCTCAATCTATCTCAATCATTCTATGTCTGACTGTCTGACTGCCTGCCAGCCTGTCTGTTTGTCTATCTAAATCCATCCATCACCTGTTTGTCCATCCATGTTATCTATTTATCTCTATCTATGCATCCATCAATCCAACTATCTATCTATTTATATCTTAATCCATCCATCTATCCATCCATCCGTATGTCTGTTATCCATCCATCTGTATGTCTATGTTATCCATCCATCCGTATATGTATCCGTCCGTCCATCCATCCATCCAACATCTGTCTGTCTATCTCATCTCATCTATCTATCCTTTCAATCATCTGTCTGTCTATCTATCTATCTATCTATCTATCTATCTATCTATCTATCTATCTATCTATCTATCTATCTATCTATCTATCTATCTATCTATCTATCTATCTATCCTTTCAATCATGTCTCTGTCTGTCTGTCTGTCTGTCTGTCTGTCTGTCTGTCTATCTATCTATCTATCTATCTATCTATCTATCTATCTATCTATCTATCTATCTATCTATCTATCTGATTCTTGCACCATGCAGCCTGTAATTGAGGACTACCTGTACTTGTTCTTTTTAAATATTATTTGATTACGAATGATGTATGTTGATTTTATGGCTGCTTTATGATCCTGTAAGCCACAGAGGGTCAATACAATTCAGCAGTAGAGAAGCTGTTGTCAGAAATAGCAATAAAACGAAGCAACACCTGGGTGAGCCATGTTTTAACCGCAGTCTGCAAAATCTGCAAGGCCCTGAACCTCTGCAGCAATTCATTTAACAGCTGTGTCAGAAAAGGTTATAAAATTGGGTGCCACTTGCTTAACAACTGCCTTGCTTAGCAATAAAAATTCTGGCCCCGTTGTGGTCGTAAGCATGAAGTGTAATTCTTTCCCGTGTCTTTTTTAAAATCTTCATTTTTCTCTCCTAAAGTTTCTCCACAATAGCCCTGCGGGGTGGGCTGGACTGGGGAGAACGAGAGGCACCATAGTCATTACGTGAACATAAACCTGCCTATTTCCTGATATTTTTTAAAAAAAACAATGCTTTGTTCGCCATTTTGAAAAAGGAAGTAAAACTGGAAAACAGTTTTTTAAAGGTACACAGAAGTTTTTGGAGTTTGCGCTGTAAAATAATAATAATAATAAAAACCTGAACATTTTGTACCAAAACGTAGCAAAAACAGATCCGTGGCTGCCCTGCTCCTGTGGCTTATATCTTTTCTGGATTATTATAAACATTTATCATCTACCACCACCTAATTCCCATAGTAGCCGACTCCTTCCTGCCGGAAAAACCCATTAAAACAAATTAAAAACAGTTAAATCTGACAAACAGTGTACTGAAAGCTGGAAAATTTTAATAGCAAATCATGTAATGCTCCGAGCGGAGATAAAAACGAAGCAGTTTGAAGCACAGGAGCGGGGATGTGTCTGATATTTAAGACCTTCCTGAAAGGAGAAAACAAAACCTGTAATTGTTTGGGAATTGGATGATGGTGTTTGTAATTTCCGGCCTGTGTTTTGATGCGGTTTAGAAATCTTGGCCACAAAGAAAAGCCACTGAAACTCAACTATGGTGCCACCACTAAGGAGGCCACGCTCCTTCTTGTGAGCTGCTGTAAGCTGTATCTCTTCCTTTTCAGGGTCCTCGACTTATAACAGTTCATTTAGCGACCAAAGTTACAACATCCCTGGAAAAAGGTGACTGGTGACGGTTTTTCACGCTTAACCGTCGCAGCCTCCCCATCAAACTTCAGATACTTGGCAACTGGCTCCTGTTTATGACGGTTGCCGTGTCCCAGGGAGGGGAGATGGATCATGTGATCGCCTTTGGGGACCTTCTGGCAAGCCAAACCAATGGGGAAGCCAGATTCACTTAACAACCGTGTGACTAGCTCAGGGGTAGGCCCCCTTGGCTCTTTTATGACTCGTGGACTTCAACTCCCAGAATCCCTGAGCCAGCCATTGCTGAGGGGAAAAGGAGAGGTTTCCAAGCTGAGCCATGCTGGCTCAGGAATTCTGGGAGTTGAAGTCCACGAGTCATGAAGGGGCCAAAGTTTCCCTCATGCTGGCTCAGGAATTCTGGGAGTTGAAGTCCACGAGTCATGAAGGGGCCAAAGTTTCCCTCATGCTGGCTCAGGAATTCTGGGAGTTGAAGTCCACAAGTCATGAGGGGGCCAAAGTTTCCCTCATGCTGGCTCAGGAATTCTGGGAGTTGAAGTCCACTAGTCATGAGGGGGCCAAATTTTCCCTCAAGCTGGCTCAGGAATTCTGGGAGTTGAAGTCCACGAGTCATGAGGGGGCCAAAGTTTCCCTCATGCTGGCTCAGGAATTCTGGGAGTTGAAGTCCACGAGTCATGAGGGGGCCAAAGTTTCCCTCATGCTGGCTCAGTAATTCTGGGAGTTGAAGTCCACGAGTCATGAGGGGGCCAAAGTTTCCCTCATGCTGTCTCAGGAATTCTGGGAGTTGAAGTCCACCAGTCATAAAAGAGCCAACATTGCCTACCCCTGGACTAGCTTAACAACTACAGGGAAAACAACTGTGGCAAAAAGTTGTTGTAAAACGGGGCAAAACGTGCTTAACAGATGTTTCCTGTAGCCACGGAATTATGGGGCTCAATTATGGTCGTAGGCCGAGGATTAAGGGTAGTTACCCTCTGGGAAGGGACACAACCCCCCTTTAATTGCCCTCATTTGGGCCTACACCCCCAAAACCCTGGAGAGAAGCAAGGTTTAAACAGAAACTTGTTTTGCTTCTCTCTACACCCTTGTTAAGAGAATGCAACCCCCCCCCCAAACAAACCCAGTCTGGCTAGCCAAATTCAGCAGAGGGCCCCTTCTGTGGGGCCCATCTCCCCAAGACCCCCGTTGTTCTGATCCATGCCCTGTTTTGATCCCAATGATTAGCATAATCCACCATTCCCCTTAATCTGAGGTAGTTCTCGATTTACAATGATCCAAAGTTACCACAGCCCTGAAAAAAGTGATCCTACGATCAGTCCTCGCACTTATGACTGTCGCCACATCGCAAGGGTCCCGTGGCCAAAATTGGGGTGCTTGCAAGCAGCATGTATTTGCCACGTGTGGACCTGATTACCACTTGCAACTTTCCCAGCCAGTTTCCCCACGAAGCCGGATTTGCTTAGCGACCACATGATTCACTTAAGAACTGCAAGGATTCGCTTAACAACCATGGTTAAAAAAGGGGTCATAAAATCAGGCGCCAAATCGCTTCACCACCGCCTCGCTTAGCAATGGAAGCTTTGGAGCCAATGGTGATTGTAAGTCATTCGTTCGCCTTTCTATCCGCTGTCTTTTGACGAGTCAACGGTTTTAATATTTTTTCAAACTTTTTTTGAAAAAAGATGGGTGGCAAACAAATTTTATAAATAAGTAAAATAAGTCGAGGACCACCTGTGTCCATACCCATTCTCCCTCCTCCCCCACACATTCACCGTCCTTCCCTCCCCTCCCCACCCCTTTCCATCAGGCTCCCCACGCCGTGCTCTTACACCGTCTCGTCGTTCTGAAATTCCACTTTGCCAGCGACTTCCTCGTAATCCTCCCCAGCTTTCGCCGTGCCCTCGATGGTGTGGTAGGGGATGGCCACTCGCCCGCGGGCCCCCGAAGTCCGCAACACTTTGATGTGCACCACGCCTACACTTTCGCTCACTCGCATCGAGGGTCCCTCAAAGGTAAAGATACCCGCGTGGTCATCGTCGAAGATCGTCACGGTGGCCATCTTGGAAGGTGCAAGACAAGCTTTCGGAGGAGGCTCCAGACCCGGCTCGGCCCAGGTGGCCCTGACGTTGCTGAGATGGACGTAAAAATACTCGTCCTCTTCAAAAATATCGTCGTCAATGATCCCCACCCGCAGTTCCTTGTGTGTCTCTCCCGGCTTAAAGAGCAGAGTCCCCTCTGCAAATTCGTAGTCAGAACCAGCGTTCGCCGTTCCGTCCTCTGTACGGAAGTCCACTCGCACAGTGACGCAGGCCAGGTCCCCTCCTCGGCGGACCACGGTCAGGACCACTGAGCCACAGTTCTCGAAGCACTGATAATGAGCTGGCTCGAAGCCGACTTTTGTCACCGACTCGTCTTCCTCTGTCTGGACTTCCTGCATGCTGATGGCTTTGCGGGCCTGATCGGCCGCGTGTTTCTTGAGGATGTTCCCTGCTCCGATCATCATACGAGTCGCCTGGATGCGGTAGAAAGCTCGGCTCTTCTGCTGCTGAACGAGTACGTGATAGTTGGCCATTTCGATCAGTTGTTCCATGTCCTTTTCGGGATGCTTTTGTTTCAGATCCCGCAAGGTCCGAGCCATGTCCCGGCGGGCCTCCTCGTCTTGATCCTTACCCGTATCCCCCAGACCTTCAGAGCCTTCCTTTAGCGAATTATCCATCTCAATGTCCATTTTCGGGTAACCGACTTCGCCCTCGCTCTCAATGATGAGACCCCGTGATTTATCGGCCCGGTACTTTTTGTGGACGTATTTGTAGAAGAGGAGTCTTCGATCAGCCACCCAAGCCTGGAGTACACAGATTGGGAAAAACAGGAAGGTGAGAAGACCTTCCCATAGTTCTACCTCGCCGGGAGAGAACCAGGCCAGGATAAGATATAACCAGATGTAAGCAAAGATGCTCCAGGCCGCCGTGACAAAGAATACCCGCAAATGTTTGATGCGCCGTATCTCCCCTTGAGGGACCACGTGGATGCAGATGGCGATGATGATGAACATGTTAAAAGCAGCGCTGCCCACGATGGTGCTGGGACCCATGTCGCCTGCGTGAAAGCCGTGACCCACGATCTCAATGATGGAAAGGAGGATCTCGGGGGCAGAGGACCCCAGGGCCATTAAGGTGAGGTTGGAGACCGTCTCGTTCCAGATGCGGATGGTGGTGGTGGTGGTCTCCCCGTTGGGTTTCTTAATGGTAATCTCTTTTTCCTGCGAGGTGATCACTTCGATGGAGGCCATGAAGCGGTCGGCAATGATGGACATGCCCAGGAACATATAGATGAGGGCCACAAAGTAAACGATGGCCCGGGCCACCTTATCTCCGACGGAAGGATTCTGAGGGAGCCACACAGGTAAGATCACACCTTCCTGGCACTCGGTGTTTTCCTGACATTGGGCGCTACGGTTGCCACCGTCTGGAGAAGATGACCCAATCCTGGGTGGGCCCAAGGCGTCGTCCACTGTAGCAAGCAGCGACGGGAGGAAGAGAGCCAAGAACAGGACCGAGGTCTTCAGAGGAGACATGATGGAGAAGGTGACTCTGGGAAGAGAGGAAAGAAAGGGTGAGAGACCCGGACAGAGAGTTGGGCCTCTCAGAAGATTTGACATGGTGGAATCATTGGTGGAGACTTTTGAGGACCACCAGGAGATGAATCACAAACACTCCACACAAAGTTATCCTTTCAGTGTTTCTCAAACCTTGGCAACTTTAAGACGGGTGGACTTCAATGCCCAGAATTCCCCAGCCAGGCATACTGGAATTCTGGGAGTTGGTCCACCTATCTTAAAACACACTGGCTGGGGAATTCTGGGA
Source organism: Bothrops alternatus (assembly GCA_034064705.1). Classification (NCBI taxonomy): domain Eukaryota; kingdom Metazoa; phylum Chordata; class Lepidosauria; order Squamata; family Viperidae; genus Bothrops; species Bothrops alternatus. The sequence continues at coordinate 199,248 of JARGCV010000119.1, read as the reverse complement.
GAAAGTCCACCCATCTTAAAACACACTGGGTGGGGAATTCTGGGAGTTGAGGTCCACCCCTCTTAAAGCATGCTGCCTGGAGAATTCTGAGAGTTGAAGTCCACCCACCTTAACGTTGTTGAACTTGGGGAACACTGCCCTGGAGTAACCTTGACTGGACTACAATGACCCGTCTCCTGGTGATTGGCTCAAAGTCACCCAGTTGGCTTTCATGCCTAAGCTAGTACTAGAACTCACCGTCTCCTGGTGATTGGCTCAAAGTCACCCAGCTAGTTTTCATGCCTAACGCAGGACTTGAACACACAGTGCCCGCCTTTCTAGCCTGCTGCCTTAAGCACTAGCCCAAATTATTGCTAAGCGAGGCAGTTGTTAACTGAGCCACGTACTGTTTTACAACTTTTTTTTCTCATGGTTGTTAAGCAAGTTGTGTGGTCGTTAACCGAACCCAACTTCCCCTATTGACTTTGCTTGTCGGAAGCTGCCTAGAAAAGTCACCAATGGGGTTTGCATTACCCCAGGATACTATAACCATCAGAAATACGCGCGGGTTGCCAAAATTCAAAAGCGTAGCAACTGACTCATAGTTATGACGTTTCATGACCCAACTAGGGAACATCATGAGTGCTAGAATGGAGGAGGAGGAGGAGGAGGAGGAGGAGGAGGAGGAGGAGGAGGAGGAGGAGGAGGAGGAGGAGGAGAACTGTGGGGTCCTTGGTGCTCTCTGAGCTTGGTGGTTTTCTTGCAGACGTTTCAGGACCCACCAAGGTAATATTATCAGTGCAAGAAGGGAGAGGGGTTTGCAAGGAGGAGGAGCAGGAGGAGGAGGAGCAGGAGGACGACGACTGTGGGCTCCTTGGTGCTCTCTGAGCCTGGTGGTTTTCTTGCAGACGTTTCATGACCCAACTAGGTAACATTATCAGTGCTAGAAGGGAGAGGGGTTTGCAAGGAGGAGGAGAAGGAGCAGGAGGAGGAGCAGGAGGAGGAGGAGCAGGAGGACGACGACTGTGGGGTCCTTGGTGCTCTCTGAGCTTGGTGGTTTTCTTGCAGACGTTTCAGGACCCACCAAGGTAATATTATCAGTGCTAGAAGGGAGAGGGGTTTGCAAGGAGGAGGAGGAGCAGGAGGACGACGACTGTGGGGTCCTTGGTGCCCTCTGACTCTGAGGGTTTTCTTGCAGACATTTCATCACCCAACTAGGTAACACCATCAGTCCTAATCAGTGCTAATCCGTGATTAACAACCCTCTCGCTTAGCACCAAAAACTTTGGACCCAATTGTGATCGGAACCCGAGGACTCTCCGTCCGTAGAGGGGCACAAGCTTCCTTGGAAAACGCATCCTAATCGTCTACAGGAGAGCAACGGCCTACTTGGGAGTTCAGACCTGCTTCCCCGGGGGGGGGGGCGGATTTTCTGCCAGCGGTGTTTGGACAGAGACCAGCAACTTCTCCCGTTGAAGCTTCTTCTGCCTGCAGAAAAGTGAAGAGTCTCGCCTGGATGTTGTCCAGGAGAATTTGGAAGGCGCTCAGCTTTATCTAGACCTGAAGCTGCCTTTCCGCTCTGCCCTCTTGACAGCCAACGCAAACCATTGTGCGCCTCACATCCTGATCGGGGCCATAATTACACTCCGGCTGAATAATAACTACGGTAGTGTGAGAACTTCTCGGGGAGGGGACCTTGGAGGCGAGAACTTCCTGCAAAACTCTTGGGACAGGGGACACACGTAGAAAGAGACTCCCTCCACTTAACGCCCGTTCGTCGTAAGAACGTTTTGCTGTATCCTTGGGGATGCTCCATCATCCAGGTCTCACTTATCCCAAAGAGGCTTGTTTTCACCAGGCAACTGGACATCCTTCTTCATCTCTGAAGACGTTTCGCTTCTCCTCCCAGAAGCTACTTCCGCTCTGACTGGATAGTGGGGAACACTCGGCTACATTCCTGAACTCTGAACCGGCCCAGATTTGCAGGTAAGGAGACATGGGGAGGGATATGCTGGGCTCCCCCAATTCACAACAGTTCGTTTAGTGACCGTTCCAAGTTACAACAGGGACGTGCGACCGTGTTTCGCACCTGGGACCGTTGCAGGGTCACGGGATCAAAATTCAAATCCTTGTCAACTGGTACATATTTATGATGGTTGCAGGTTCCCGGGATCAGGTGATCCCCTTTTGCGACCTTCTGACGAGCAATGGGGGGGGCGGATTCACTTAACAACCGACTAATTTAACCTGCCTCCAGAAGCGGTGAATGCTCCAACACTGGAAGTTTTTAAGAAGAGAACTGGACAGCCATTTGTCCGAAATGGTGTAGGGTTCCTGCCTGAGCAGGGGGTTGGACTAGATGACCTCCAAGGTCCCTTCCAACTTTACTACTACTACTACTACTACTACTACTATTATTATTATTATTGTTGTTGTTGTTGTTGTTATTATTATTAACAATGGGCTAAGTGCACAATGCAAGCTAAGACTCGCTTTTGCACATGTGAATTCTCTCTCTGGCTTTAGTACTTTAAAGTACTTTTGAAACCAGAGATGGAGGATGGAGAATCTGAACTTTAAAGCATCTTGATTTTGATATGGATCTTTTCCATAGCTGGTTGGGCAACTTGGGGCCAATCACTAGGAGACGGTGAGTTCTAGTCCTGCCTTAGGCATGAAAGCCGGCTGGGTGACTTTAGGCCAATCACCAGGTGATGGTGAGTTCTAGTCCCGCCTTAGGCATGAAAACCAGCTGGGTGACTTTGGACCAATCACCAGGAGACGGTGAGTTCTAGTCCCACCTTAGGCATGAAAATTAGCTGGATGACTTTGGGCCAATCACCAGGAGAATGAGAGTTCTAGCCCCGCCTTAGGCATGAAAACCAGCTGGGCGACTTTGGACCAATCACCAGGAGACGGCGAGTTCTAGTGCCACCTTAGCCATGAAAGCCAACTGAGTGAATTTCGGCCAGTCTCTCTGTCTCAGTCCAATCCAGCCCACAGGGTTATTGTTTTGGAGGGGGGGGGAAAGGAGGAGGAAAGTTTGCTGGACATAGAATATCAGAGTTGGAAAGGACCTTACAGGTCATCTAGTCCAACCCCTGCTCAGGCAGGAAGCCCTATGCCCCATTTCAGACGAATGGCATCCAATCTCTTCTTAAAACCTCCCAGTCTATGTTCGCCGCCTAGAGTTATTTCTAGAACTATATCGGAGGGAGGCAAATAAATGAAATAAAATGTAAATCTCGGGTGTCTTAAATTGCTGCCTTACATTAACCTCTTCCTCACAGCCGTATATGGATTCACGAAGCAGCAATCATTTTTACCTCAATAAAAATCTCACCGTTTTTTGACGTTACCACGTAGTGGCAGGAATAGGATGCCAGAGCAATTAAATCTATTAAGGCACTTTTTTCCCCAGCGCATGAGGACACGGAAGTGCAAAAACATGTTCTCAGCCAGCCCCACCGGCCCATCATTAATTCAGATTAACCGCCACTCCGCTTCACTCTGTTTCCCCCCCTGACTTCTTCCACGCAGATGAAAGAAGGGTGATTCCCCTCTTTTCTTAGAATCCAGAGCTCTGAGTTTATTTATGACAATTTATTGACTATTTATTTAGCATAGGGCCTTTATAGAGGTCACGCAATTACTTACTGATCAATTATTATCAACTGTTTTATTATCTACTCTTTATTAATTGTCTATCTAGTATCTATTGATTTTTATTATTTATCATCTAATTATCAATGGTTTATTTATCTAAGATCTCCTTATCGATTTCCCTTTGCCATTTGTCTAATTATCACTTAAGAACATAAGTACTACAAACCTCACTTCTAGATGACTATCCCTTTTTTAGGGATAGCAAAGCAAAAACAGCTATGAGATGGTAGATATTCAATTGTTCAGTGGAAACAGTCTAAGAAAGAAAGCAGAAGGAGCTTTGTAGCACCTTAAAGATAAATTTGCTTATTAAAATTTGTAATAAGCAGATGAAGGGAAGGGAAGGGAAGGGAAGGGAAGAACATAAGAACATAAGAAGAGCCCTGCTGAATCAGGCCAAAGCCCATCGAGTCCAGCATTCTGTGTCACCAGGTGGCCCACCAATTGTACATGGGGATCTTGAGCAGAAAGAGAAGGCAAAACCCTCCCTTTCCCTTGACCCCCAACAAATGGTACCCAAGGGAATCCTGCCTGCCTCAACCAACATAGAGGCGGCACATGGACATCCGTTTTAATAACCACCGATACACTTGTTATTTATTTATTTATACACTTGTTATTTATTTATCTAGTATCTCATTATCGATTTCTATTATTTATTATTATTATTATTATTATTATTATTATTATTATTATTATTATTATTATTTATTAAATTTCTATGCCGCCCTATTCCGGGAACTCAGGGCGGCTCACAGCATAAATAGAAATCCAATATTAAGAAACTACATAATACATATATAAAAAATACATATATAAAAAAAGAGAACCCCTAAATTAAGAAACCATTCATACAACAAACGTACACACAAACATACACTGGCTAGGGGCAAGATGTCAACCGCCCCTATTTGTCTCATTATTGTTATTTATTTATCTAGTATCTCATTGATTTCTATTTACCTATTTAAATATTGATCCTCTCTTGGTTATTTATCTAGAATCTCATGATCAGTTCTATTATTTACTTATCTAATTATCGATTTCTATTTATTAAGTATTTGTTATCTATCCATTGTTTATTGGTTATTGATTTAGTGGCAAATTATCCATTTTCTATTTGTTATTTACTTATTATCCATTTATTGTCTATTTATTATTTATTATTGTTTATTTATTTAGTACATAGTGTCTAATTATTTATTGATTGATTGATTGATTATTCCTTTACGGTAATTGGTATTTTAACACGCCTGGGACATTGCAGATTCTAGTTCCCATCATCCCCAGCTGATGGTTACGGAAAGGCAAGGCTGGCAGTTATCATTTTAACCCCGGCATTTGTGTATACTCAAAAACTTTCCTGTGTCAACATTGTGCATCCTTTCTCATTATACAGTAAGTGCTGCCGAAGCCATTTGATTGTTCTGGCATCCATCTTGCCAATTCTGCAAATACAGGCCAAATATTCTTTTAGTGATTCTTAAATGTTGACGATTGGATTCACGTCTTCACCTTCCCAAAAATAAAAAAATCAGATTAAGGAGGAGAAATTTGTATTTCTGTGTCAATTCCCTTAGTTTTACTCCAGGAGAGGCGATTGGAGTCGTGCAAATTTGCTTCCGAGAAATTAAGAGTTAAAAACTGAGCAGGGGGATTTAAAAAAAAAAAAAAATAGATTGGTTGGATTGTAAATTATAAATTGTAAATCTTCTGGCTGGGCCATCTCTTTAAGCTCAACGGTTGTCCAGCACCAGGCGCCAAATCTGGGTAATAAATATTAGTTTAATTATTAATCAGCCTTGCGTTTGATCAACTAGGCTCTGGATGGGTCTGTGTGGGATTCAAAGAGCTGCTTCTTCTGGAATTTTGTTCCTTTGGAAAAAGAAAGCCCAATCGTTGGCCAACTTTATTTAATTTATATCCCGCCTTTATTATTAATATTTGTAAAATAACTCAAGATAGCAAAGATGCCAAAGACTCGGTCCTCCTATTTTCCCCACAACAACACTGTGAGGTGGGCTGGGCTTAGAGAGAGATGGACTGGCCCCATGCACCCAGTTGGCGTTCATACCTAGCGTCGCTAAGTGAAACATTTAAGTCCTCGACTTAAAACCATTTTTTAAGCGATCCTTCGAAGTGACCTATGACCCGTAGTTCGCACTTATGACCATTGTTGCAGCATCCCCAGGGGTGGCGGGATCAGACGCTCGGCAACCGATTCCTATTTACGACAGTTGCAGTGTGTCCCGGTGTGTGTGTGTGTGTGTGTGTGTGTGTCAGGTGAGGGGGGAAGCCCGGTTCACGTAACGACCGAGTAACTAACTTAACACCTGCAGTGATTCACTTAGTAACAGGGGAGAAAGAGAGGGTCGGAAAAAGCTCCCTTTAACGACTGTCTTGCTTGGCCACAGAAAGGTTGGGGGGGGGCTTAATTTTGTGGCCCTGTCCTTTCAGTCTCGCCTAGTTGACGCCAGCCCTTCGAGGCAGTCCAGAGAAGCAGCACTACCCCTAAATACTCACACCTTCCTCCGCGTAGTACGCAGTTTTGAAAGCCGTTTGCTCTCTTAAAGGAACGTAGATACCGTGAGGTCTGAAGACCACCCCCCAATCAGAGTTTCAATCCCCTGTCCTAAAACAGCCCCCCCGGGTTAGCAATCTGCCATATAATCCCTTTCCGTTAATCCAGTCCTGCTGTATTTTCTTTTTCTGCAGGGACTTTTCTGCACCCCAAAACCCTCCCGTTCCCCCCACTACCACCACAGAGCTGTGCTCTTGCAGCCTCCCCCAGGGTGATTTTAAACGCATTTCTTGGTCCTCTTTTAAAAACGTTCCCAAATTCCCACGCTCCTCCCTGACAGAGCATGGGAGAAGCCAGCCTTGAAAGTTACAGGGACCATATCCCCTCTGCCTGAGCAGCATCCTGGATTGTTCCCCCCCCATCTCCACCCCCCCTTACTGACCCCATTAAGCCCCCCCCACTTTTCTTAAAAAAGGCACTCTGCTCTTTGCAGCTGAGGCTCTAAAAAAGCCTCTCCACTAAGCCGGCCTTGGGTTTTAGAGGCAAGAGTCAGAAAGTGTGCTTGTAGCATCAGCACACTGCTGCAGTGAACACGTGGAGACCGCCAGAGCCTTGCAAGGGAGAATCAGAGTCTAGGTTGGAACAGGGAAGACAGGGCTAGCAGCTATGGGGCCACCCCATATCAGGGTCAGGTCTGAGCAATCTGTGGGCGGTTTACAAGCACCTGGAAATGCGCAGGCAGTTGCGCCAAGCGCCGCAGGCCCCCCTCCTTCCAAAGGGCTGCTCTTTGCACGTGCTCAAGAGGGCTCTTGCGCTGGGATGCCCAGCTGCACATCCCAGCTTGAAGCAGCCGATGGGGAGACACGGGTACCAGGGAGAAGGTCTGGCCCTCGGCGCTCCTGGCATGCTCAAGCACTCTCTGGCTAACCGGATAAAACCATCTAGGATTCTCCATCCTTTGATGCCAGTTCGACAAGCCTCCTCGGAGATCAACAGACCCATTCGGTGCCAGCCACTGGCTCGGTGGGAAGCCCGGCCATATGCCAAGGGTGCTCCTGGCTGGCGCATCGCCAGTGCCTCCCAAGCATGTGGCATCCTCACAAAACCCCAGACCCACCTTGGCCCGGCTCAGCCCTCGAATCCAGGGTTCTGCCCCGCATTTACAGTTTCAAAACACGGGCGCTCGGTCCACGAGACGTGCCTGCACATATCTATGTGGGTACACATGTGGCTGGGTTTTCTCCCAGCCTGCTCGGGACGGGGCGGGGTGGGGTGGGGTGGGGGAAGGACTCCAGCCACCACCCCACTCCCCGAAGCTACACGGTCCGGCCTCGGCTTGTTTGTGTCGTTCCACGTGTGCTATGCTGCAAACCCCAACGTCCCACAACGCCTGCTGGATCTGCAGCACCCGGATGGTGCGCTGGCAGGTGCCCATAGAGCAGGGAGGTGCCCCAGTTGGGACCCACACACACACACACACACATACACACGCAGATGTATCCTCATACTCAACTAGCCCTTCCCTTGGGCACTGCACTCACACAGAGTGTCCAGAAAAGCAGCAGGGCAAAGGAATGAGAATGGTTTAATTCATGGTGTAGTGCCAGGCGGTGCCCTCCCCCTTGGTCCACTTCCTTCTTGGGGGGGGGTGTCCTTCTTTCTCAAACCCTGTTGCTCATCCCTAACCCATGAAGGAGTCCAGCATCACAGACACACACACAAACACATCACCTTTTAGGCTCATGCAGGGGAAAGAATCCACTTGAATCCTGTTTGACCCTAGCAGTTGTTTTGATTGCGAGAAAGTGATGGTGGTGGTGGGGGGGGAAGGAATCCTCCAATGGGGAAGCCCAGCCTAAAAATCTGCAGTGCCCCCTCCTCAAACTTCTTCCCGGGTGTCGGGGTGGGGGGGCTGAGGTGCGTGACCCACATTTGGGAGGGGGGCAGCAAGAGGTCGCCCCCAACCCAAACCAGCTCTTCCATCCTAATACCCCTATTCTAGGCTGGGCCAATTTGTCTTGGGGGGGTGTTTTCTCCTCTTGGCTGCCCCCACCCTCAAAATAAGCTTCGCCTGGCCTCCTCTTTCTCTGTAGTTTCTCCTCCCCTCCCCGACTTCGTTTCTCCTCGCTGGAGAAATTCATGCAGAGTTTTCTCCTCCGTTTCTTTCCTGGCTCCCGTCAAATCTCCTTTTCCCTGTCGGCGGGGGTCGGTTCCCCCCACCCCTTCTTTTAAAATTTGTAGTGCGGGTTCCCCCTCCCAAACCGCTCATCCGTCAACTTTCTCGGTCCGCTGGGAAAAGCCACCCGCCGAAGACACCTTTGAAGCGGATTCATCCGCAATTGGCTTTCTTTCTTTCTTTCCTTCCTTCCTTCCTTCCTTCCTTCCTTCCTTCCTTCCTTCCTTCCTTCCTTCCTTCCTTCCTCCCTCCCTCCTTCCTTCCTTCTCTCCTTCTCTTCCTTCCTTCCTTCCTCCCTCCCTCCCTCCTTCCTTCCTTCTCTCCTTCCCTTCCTTCCTTCCTTCCTTCCTTCCTCCTTCCTTCCTTCCTTCTCTCCTTCCCTTCCTTCCTTCCTTCCATCCTTCCTTCTCTCCTTCCCTTCCTTCCTTCCTTCCCTCCCTCCTTCCTTCTCTCCTTCCCTTCCCTTCCTTCCTTCCGCCACCCCGCGCTTCTTATTTTTTTTTTTAATTTCCTAATTTGCTTACCTGGCGATGATGAGTCGGAGAGAGGCGACGGAGGCCGTGGGGTGGGGTGGGGTTGCGGGGCTGTCGTCTAGCCGCGTACCTCCTGGGGATCGGTGCCCCCTCGCCCAGTTGGGGAGGCAAAGCTTGAATGGCCGAGCCGGGGGGGGGGCGCGCGTTGCAATGAATTCTCGCTTTAGCTGCCTGGCGTGGCTTTGCTTGGCTCGCTTCTCTCTCTCTCTCTCTTCCCCCCCCCTCCGGCTCTCTCTTCGCTCTCTCGCTGCCCCCCCCACCGGTTTTGCTTACAAAGCAAGAACGGATCCCATAGATCAAGCGGCGGGGCGTAGAAGGGGGGGGGATACAGCCAATGTAGGCTGGCAATGTAGCTGGATTTCTGGTCCCGAAGATGCTCTATCTTTGCCTGGTTGGCCGCTCCACCCCGAGAGCTTTGTTAAAAGGGGAGGGGGGCACCGCTCGCCGCTTCTGCAATACACCGGGTGGGGGGAGGCGAAAAAGAGGGGGGGGGAAGCCTGCTGCTCCCGATCAACTAAGCTTTGGTGGCTTCCAGCTTGCGTCCCCTTCTCTCTTTCAGGCAGATACCCCGGGATCCATCAGCCCCTCCCAGCCTGTCCCCTACCCACCCCCGGGGGGGGAGAGAGAGAGGGAGAATAAATGAACGAAACCGGCTTCCCCGCATCCGCGCGGTGCTTTTAACCCGATCGGGGCGAGGCGTGCATTCGCACGACGCCTCTGACCCGGATCGGGTTGGAAATTGTGCAAAAGGGGGGTGGGGTGGGGTGGAATGGGGTCGCTAAACGGCGCGCGCCAACGCCACCTGGTTCCTTTCCTTCCTTGGGCTGGGGACAATGGGGCTTGTAGTCCTTTAGCCCGCCGGCCGGGGCTGCTGGGGCTTGTGGTCAGTCCAACTGCAGGCTTGGTGTTTCGATTGGGGCTTCGGACTGGGAAGCGGGGCTGCGGCGAGAAGGAAAGCGGGCGCCCGGCGGGCGACTTTTGTACGCCGCCTCGAGCGCTTTAGACCGGAGGAAAGGCGAGCTACAAAAGGCAGGAGGGGGGCAGTTCAGGAGAGGAGAGGTTTTTCCTCGCTCCCCCCAACAAGGAAGGGGTGGTGGAGGGGGAGCTTCGTCTGCACCCCCCCTCGCTCCTCAAGGAACAATCAAGATCTAACTTGGCGCGCAGATGGGGCCTGCGGAACTCCCTGCTACTGTACTTCCTTTCCCCCCCCCCTCCCCAAAGCCAGACTCTTTTGAACCCTTTCTCTCTATCAGGCGATGAGGATGAAGGGAGCAGAGGACGAATCAAGCTGCAGAAGGGAGAAACACCCCCCCCGCGCTCTTTCTCCCCCTCCCCCAAAACCCATCGTTGTAAATTCCGCCTGGCTGCCGCTAGGGGGCGCTTCGCGGCCGGGGTGGCTTCTGCATTCCGCGCACGCAGCTTTGAATTCTTCGCTTCTGGCTGCCAAGATTTGGGGGGTTGGAAGGCGGAGGTGGGGGGAGGAGGAGGCTGGGGGGGCAACTTCTCCTTCAGTTGCACCCCCTCGGCCTCCCGTCCCCCCTCAAATCCCAAGCCCCCCCAAGTGCATTGCATCTGTTGTCCATTTTTGCAACTGCAAAGGAAAAAAACACCCCACTGGGGGGCTTGGGATTTGAGGGGAGAGGGCGAGAGGGTGCAGCTGAAGGAGAAGTTGCCCCCCCCGGTCCTCCTCCTCCTCCTCCTCCTCCCCCTCCCAGCCCCCCAAATCTTGGCACGGAGAGGCCGGCAGAGACAGAGACATTGTGGGGGGGAGGGAGGGGGTCCGGCTCCCCCTTCCCTGACAGCTGGGACTCCCCCCCACTGCCTATTTAGAAGAGGGGGGGCAAGAAACGACCTGGTCCAGCAAAACCACTTTCCACGCTTCCGATCCGGTGGAAACGGGACTTAAGCAGAAACGGAGAACTCTACTCCTCTATAGCCGAATTGGGGAAGGGGCTTTTTCGGGGGGTGGGGGGCCTGGAAGAAGCCCCCCCGCAGGCTAGGAGCTCGACCCCTCATCAGTCAGGACTGGGTTCCCCCCCCCAGCTGGTGGGATCAGGACAATAACAAAAAAAAAGCGCGAAGTGATGAAAAAGAAGATCCGTGTCTTTTTTTTCCCCGCACTCTTCGTCTCAAGCGTGTCAGCCAAGCCGGTATTGCTCTTCGATCTTCTCCCCCCCCCCCAAAGCTGCTTTTCTCGCCCCCCCAAAAAGCGGCGTCTGGCGCCCCCTGCCGGCCTTCCCGCGCTACTCTCCTCAGCCCGCAAAGCGGTGCTTTTCTCTCTAGCAAAGTCGTCCCCCCCACGGTTTGAAGCTGGTTCTTTTTTATTGGCAAGAAATGGAAATTTGGACCAAAAATATTTGGACTGATCAGCCAACTCTCCCGGCGGCTGTCAAAATGGTAGCCGAGGGTGTTGTTGTTGTTTTTTAATTGAGCTTCCTTGGCGAGGCTTTAGGGAGGCTGTTGTGATTGGAGTTTAATAATGGGGGTCAGGATAGAAAATAATTACGCAAGGATTGAACTGGGAAATGCAGGATTCTGGGTGCGGAAATGGAAGAGAGGTTTTGGGGTGCGGAAATGCAAGAGAGGTTTTGGGGTGCAGAAATGCAAAAGACCTGCAGCTGACAGTGAAGAAGCAGAAATGCTTGGGACTCTAATCCCAAATGGTGGCTTGTTAAGCTAGGACCTCCTGCTTGAACAGGGGGTTGGCCTAAATGACCTCCAAGGTCCCTTCCAACTCCGATAGTTTGTTACCATCCCTATCGACAAATCCCCTCTAAACTGAGCCCAATTCGTTGAGTTCTGCAGCGAGGGCCGAGTGGCAAAGCGACAGATGGAGATGGTCACAAACCTGCCCACCGAGGACTCTGGACCAGCGGTCATTCGTCCGGGTTCCTAGGGGCAGCAGAGATGTCTGGCAGCATCCAGGATGACTGAAGCAGACTGAGGCAGACCAGGGTTTATTACAGGAAGTAGTGAAGAAGAAATTTCTTTGGAAAGAGAAGGCGCAGAATGGAAAACAGAACTCAGTTTTGCAATGAAAGCTGTCTGAAAAACATCTCTACTTTCCCACGAAATGAATTTATTCTCCTATTCTATTCTATTCTATTCTATTCTATTCTATTCTATTCTATTCTATTCTATTCTATTCTATTCTATTCTATTCTATTCTAATTTCCATTCCATCTATTCTATTCTATTCTATTTTATTCTATTCTATTCTATTCTATTCTTATTTTCATTCCATCTATTCTAATTCTTATTCTATTCTATTCTATTCTATTCTATTCTAATTCTTATTCTATTCTATTCTATTCTAATTCTATTCTATTCTATTCTATTCTATTCTATTCTATTCTATTCTATTCTATTCTATTCTATTCTATTCTATTCTATTCTTATTTCCATTCCATCTATTCTAATTCTTATTCTATTCTATTCTATTCTATTCTATTCTATATTCTATTCTACTCTACTCTATTCTATATTCTATTCTTATTTCCATTCCATCTATTCTAATTCTATTCTAATTCTTATTCTATTCTATTCTATTCTATTCTATTCTATTCTATTCTATTCTATTCTATTCTATTCTATTCTATTCTATTCTATATTCTATTCCAGTGGTGGCGAACCTATGGCACGCGTGCCAGAGGCGGCACTTGGAGCCCTCTCTGTGGGCACACGCGCCATGCCCGGGAGATGGCAACCGTCCTCTTCAACCAGCCACCCGCTTTCTGAGGTCCCCCGTGGCCAGATGCCCCCCAGCACCCATGCACTTGCTGGCCTTTGGGTGCGGGGGCCGATGGTGTCAGTCAGCAGCCACCCCGGTCCCTGCCTCGCCTTGCCCTGCGACATGGCACCCCCGCCCTGCCTCGCCTCTCCCACAGAACCAGCCTCCTGTCCACCGCCCCACCCGCCAGAGACCCCTGGATCTCCCCCAACCCTGCCCAGCCCCACAGGCATCCCTCCCCAGGAGCTGGCCATGGTCACCTTAGCCACGCCCACCCGGCAGGCCACGCCCACCCAGCACTACATAAGTGGGTTTTGGGTTGAAGTTTGGGCACTCGGTATCTAAAAGGTTCGCCATCACTGTTCTATTCTATTCTATTATTCTATTCTATTCTATATTCTATATTCTATTCTATTCTATTCCTGTATTATATATGCTATTTAGAATATACAATACAGGAATAGAATAGAATAGAATAGAATAGAATAGAATAGAATAGAATAGAATAGAATAGAATAGAATAGAATAGAATAGAATAGAATAGAATAGAATAGAATAGAAGAATAAATTCATTTTGTGGGAAAGTAGAGATGTTTTTCAGACAGCTTTCATTGCAAAACTGAGTTCTGTTTTCCATTCTGCGGCTTCTCTTTCCAAAGAAATTTCTTCTTCACTAAACCCTGGTCTGCCTCCATGGAATGGAATGAAATTAGAATAGAATAGAATAGAATAGAATAGAATAGAATAGAATAGAATAGAATAGAATAGAATAGAATAGAATAGAATAGAATAGAATAGAATAGAATAGAATAGAATAGAATAGAATAGAATAGAATAGAAATAAGGAATAGAATAGAATAGAAATAAGGAATAGAATAGAACAGAAAATATGGAATGGAATGAAATTAGAATAGAATAGAATAGATAATACAGAATAGAATATAGAATATAGAACAGAATAGAAAACAGTATAATAGAATAGAATATAGAATAGAATAGATTCTATTCTCTGTATTCTATATTCTCTATTCTATTCTACTTATTCTAATTCTCCTCTATCATTCGTAAGTCGAGGATCATTTATATGTTAAAAAAAAGACAGGTGTGAACCAGGTTAATGGTGACTTTTGCAACACTCCGTGTATTTGCACGTGCAGAGAACACCCCGAATTGAAGGCAGCCCCAATCCGACTGATTGATTCGGAGATAGGTGTGTCTGTGGACTGACTACAAAGCTCATGTTGCCCACCCAGCGCTGGCCGTGAGCGATAGAAACAAGTCCACACGAGAGGTTCCCCCCTTTTCTTTCTCTCTCTCTTTTCTCTCTCTCTCCTCTATCTCTGCCTTCTCTTTTCTCTCCTCTCTCTTTTCTTTCTCTCCTCTTTTCTTTCTCGCTTCTCTCTCTCACCCCCCCCTCTCTTTTTTCTCTCTCTCTCTTTTTAAATTCCTTCCCTTTTCCCGGGTTCTCCTTCTCTTCCTCTACCGCCGATTGGGCGGCCGCCCCGCCTCTCATCCGGCCTCTGGTCCCGCCTCCTCCCCTTGTTGATCAGCCATGCAGTCAACGGAGCGGGCCCTTCCTGGGTCTTGGTAAGCCGGGGACGGGCTGTGTGCGGGGGTCTTCTCGCCCCTTTTTTTGCAAAATAAGGAGGGAGGAGAAGGAGGCAGGCTATAGCGGGTCTGCAAAAAAAAAAAAAAAGGAAAAAAAAAAGCAAGGCCCAGTTTGGGTTTAATGTTGGCTTAAACCCGGCTCGCTAGCTAAGCCATGCTTAGGACTGCATGCTGGGCCGGCGAAACCCACGTCCAAACCGGCCTAAAGTGTGTGTGTGTGGGGGTCCCCTGGGGTTGCAAAACGGCGCCCCCAAAAGGGGGGCTTTTGATCGTGGCCCAGCCCCTTGTAAAGCCCCTTGGCTCGTGAGAAGCAGCGTTTCCTTTCCTAATGCAATGCTTCTTTCCCCCCCCCAAGAGAGCAGTCCTTTGCAGCGCCCCCTCCCCGCTTTGTTTTTGCAGTGACGAAACGCGCTGCAGTTCCAGAAAGCTTGCAGTTCTCTTTTTCCTAAAAGGGGTTCCTCTGCAAAGGGGCTGCTGGAAGGGGTGCAGTGGCAAAAGCCAGCCGCTAGACAACCTTGACCATTTTAAGGCATGTGGACTTCAACGCCCAGAATTCCACAGCCAGCATTGCTGGCTGTGGAATTCTGGGAGTTGAAGTCCACATGCCTTAAAATGGTCAAGGTTGAGAAACACTGCGCTAGAGGGCCGACGTTTCAGCTCCCTGCAGGGTGCATGGCGCAAAGCAGCCGCTAGAGGGCTCCTTGCTGCCCATTGGAAAGTGTGACCTGTGTACATGTTCCGGCCTTCCTGTCATTTAATCCAGTTTTGAAAAAGCTCCAGCCAAATCTGAGCCCTGCTCGGATGGGGCACCACCTGGTGATCCCAAAGTCAGGCTGCTATGGGCCCATCTAACCGGCCAAATGAGATTGCTTGTTCCAGTCTCCTCGACGGAGTGCCCAGATTCCCCACTAGCGCCGGGCTAATGAGGCAGCGGGTGCAGCCAGAGTCTATTAAGGCTTTCACCTTCACGGCTTCGGGCATGGGGGGAATTAATATAGTCACTGTCTTGAGGATGGGTGCGGTCCCCCGGTTGTTAAGTGAATCCGGCTTCCCCATCAACTTGTAAGAAGGTCACAAAGGGGGATCGCAAGACCCCGGGGACACTGCGACCGTCCTCAATACGAGTCAGTTGCTAAGTGTCTGAATTTCGATCGCGTGACCCTGCAACGGTCGTAAGTGTGAAAAACGGTCAAAAGTCACTTTTTTCAGCCGTAACTTTGGCCACTAAATGAATTCTTGCTCTTCAAGGACTGTGTAGAGCCGAGGATTAAGGACCAGCCTGTATCCAATTCTGTTTTAGGGTCCCAGAACGGACCGTCTGGTTAAACACCGGCACCCCTATGCCACTTCTGGGCCTCGGCACCTTCCGTCTCAAGGGGGACGAGGCCGTGCGGGCCAGCCTGGATGCGGCCCTGGAGAACGGCTACCGCTTGGTGGACACGGCTGCCGTCTACGGCAACGAAGCCGCGCTCGGGCGGGCCCTGAAGGATTTGCTGCCTCGCCACCGTCTTGCTCGCGAGGACGTTTTTCTGACCAGCAAGCTGAGCCCGAGAGACCACGGAGAGGAAGCTGCCCACAGGGCTTGCCTCCACAGCTTGCAACAGCTAGACTCTGATTACCTGGATCTTTACCTGATCCACTGGCCGGGGACTCAAGGCCAGCCTCAGGACAACGCCGGGAACCTGGAACGCCGTCTGCAGAGTTGGCGCGCCCTGGAGCGCTTGCATGAAGCTGGCAAGCTCCGGGCGATTGGCGTCTCCAACTACACCGTCCGTCACCTTCAGGAGCTGCTGGACAACTGCCGGGTGACGCCCGCCGTACTGCAGGTGGAATTCCACCCCGAACTCGCCCAGACGGAGCTGCTGGAATTTTGCACCCGGAAGGGCATCCATTTGCAAGCTTATTCTTCACTGGGGACCGGACTGCTGGTGGAGCATCCCGAAATACGGGCCGTAGCCCAGCGGCGTGGTCGCACGGGCGCCCAGGTTTTGCTGCGTTGGGCTCTGCACCAAGGCGTCAGTGTGATTCCCAAGTCGGTGTCACCACACCGTGTGGCTGAAAACGGCCAGCTGTGGTCGTGGGACTTGAGTCCAGCCGACATGGAACAACTACGACATCTGGATTCCGGGAAACGGTACTGCTGGGATCCCACTGGGGTCGTGTAAGAAGCCAGCTTCCACCGGGATTCTTCCAACTCTTGAGAAGGTCACCCTGTTCACGAAGTCGATTTCCCATTTTGACGTTTGTTGTCTTATCAAGTCCCAACGCTGGTGGTTTTAATTGTTGGTTGAGTGCCTTACCCAAAACTGAGTCATTTAGGGCTGAGTCAACCCTAAATTAGCCAGGTTTAGGAATGTCAGGCTATTTTAGTTGCTCGTTTCGGGGGGGGGGGATCCCAGCCTCCCAGCCAGCTGCAAGATTGTGGGGTGAAAAAACTGGAAAAAGGCCAACGAGAAGCCAGAAATAACAACCTTTATATATACATTTTTCTTTAGGAATTGGACAAATAAACAGCAACGATACAGAGGGGGAACATGAGAGAAAAAAAACCGATGGTTTTTTTTTTTGGCCTTGTTAAAATAAAAACCCAGGTAAATTTGCTTGGTTTTGTGGAAAGGAAAATATGGGGATTCTGGAAAATCGGGGGGAGTGTTGGATACTGAGAAGGAAAAAACAAACCCCCCAGAATTGAATTTAGGGTTAAAGGGGCAGAGGGTAAAAAATCTGGACGGTGCCACAGTGTCAGATCCAGAGTAAACTTCTTGTAGGTGGCGTAAAGAATGGAAGTGCTAGGGAACAAACTCGGCACCGGGAATAATTTTGAGATACCACAGAGGAAAAAAGGTGCCGCTGAGACCCCACCAAATTTCTCCCTCCCACCACCCCTTCACCCGCGTAACTCATAGCAGCAAAACCCGGTTAAGAACCGGAGGGTCCGTTCTCCGGGCAATTTCGGCGCCACCATGACCGCAGAGTGTCCTTCCAGCTGGGAGGCTGGTCCATGTGGGAACAGGTCCCTGCGCTTTTGGGGCGCGGCAGCTTCTGAAAAAAAGGGGGGAAAGCAGGGAGTGACGTACGCGGCTGATTAGCACGTTACCAATCGGTAAAACTAAGAAGGAATTTCCTGATGGGACAATTCACCAGTGGGACAACCTGCCTCCAGAAGCTGTGGGTGCTCCTACACTGGATGTTTTTAAGAAAAAATTGGACAGCCCTTTGTCTGAATTGGTATAGGGTTTCCTGCCTGAGCAGGGGGTTGGACTAGATGACCTCCAAAGTCCCTTCCAGCTCTGTTATTCTATTACTATTCCTTATTCTATTCATTCCTAATTCTATTATATTCCTAATTCTATTCATTCCTTGTTCTGTTCTGTTCTATTCTATTCTCCTCTTCCATTCCATATTCTATTCTATTCTGTTCTATTCTTCATTCTTCTCTTCTCTTCTCTTCTCTTCCATTTCATATTCTCTTCTCTTCTCTTCTATTCTTCATTCTTCTCTTCCATTCCATATTCTATTCTGTTCTATTCTTCATTCTTCTCTTCCATTTCATATTCTATTCTATTCATTCTTCTCTTCCATTCCATATTCTATTCTGTTCTATTCTTCATTCTTCTCTTCCATTTCATATTCTGTTCTGTTCTATTCTATTCTTCATTCTTCTCTTCCATTCCATATTCTGTTCTATTTATTCGATTCGATTCTTCATTCTTCTCTTCTCTTCCATTCCATATTCTATTCTATTCTTCATTCTTCTCTTCCATTCCATATTCTATTCTATTCGATTCTTCATTCCTCCATTCTATTCGATTCTATTTGATTCGATTCTATTGGATTTGGAATTAGCCATTGTAGCTAAAGCTGGCCAGCAGGAGAATCCAAGTGTACAAGGGATTCTGCAAACAGTGGTTTAGTACAAACCCAGTTTTGGGGTGGGTTGTACTCCCCTAGTAATGCTCATTTGGAGCAGAGTTCCCTAAATATAAGCATTGCTCGGAGTTTGCAAGGCTCGTATCCCTGCACGGCGCCACCCTTACCTGCAGGGCGCCGTGAAATTCATCGCTCATCCTGCGTAGCTCCCGCCCGTATCGCTGTGCGGCCCACAGGATGGGAGGGGCGGAGCGTGAGCGTGCCCGGAAAGCCCCCACCTCATCTGAGGTCTCCGACTCTAGTTGGTCCGACCCAATTCGACGTCTCAGTTCTGCCAACGAAGGGAAAGCAAAGAAATCTCAGTGAAACAAAGTGGATGTTACAATGCACTAACAAACATTACGGTTAGTCCTCACTTTAGGACCACAGCGGAGGTCAGAATTTCCATCGTTAAGCAAGAAAACAAGCAAACTCAGCACAAAAGATCTTTCTTTCTTTCTTTCTTTCTTTCTTTCTTTCTTTCTTTCTTTCTTTCTTTCTTTCTTTCTTTCTTTCTTTCTTTCTTTCTTTCTTTCTTTCTTTCTTTCTTTTTCTCCACAAACCCCATTCCCTCCTAGCACTGATGATGTTACCTAGTTGGGTCATGAAACGTCTGCAAGAAAACCACCCAGCTCAGAGGGCACCAAGAATTCTGGGAGTTGCAGTTCACCCCTCTTCAAGTGGGCCAGGTTGAGAACATAGCCTTGGAGTAAGAACTGGAGCATTCTGGAGACAAAGCGGTTTCCTCGTGGCTGGATTTGCTTCTGGACCCCACATCTCCAACCCTCCCACCAGGTGAGAATCCCAGACTATCAGTTGGGACCCTGTGATCCTCCCCAAATTGCTGAAAAAGACTGCAAGGGATTCTGGGGCTTGTAGTTTGTGATGTCTGGAGAGCCAGGCATTTATCGGATGACTTTCAACATGTTACAAAATCTTATCGACGTTTTTCTTTGCTGGGAAAAATACATTTCTGAGGCTTCTGTTCCTTTCCCTTTGGTGGAGTCCGGAGGGTGTGGATTTAAGATCACCGCTGAATTAGGGTGAGGTCCCAGTTGCACGCTCAGCTGGACAGCAGCAATTTTCACGTCACTTAATGGGATTTAGCTTGTCAGAAGACGCATCCTATCAGTCTTGCTAGCAGTGTCATTAACTCTTTTCAACTGCAAGGCTCAGATTTTGGATACAGTCTTATACGGAAGGCAGCGTGTGTGTGTGTGGGGGGGGGGTACAGACAACATATCCCCAAACTCCTTTTGAATCTCCTCTGTCCAAAGCTAACTTAAATTTAGCCCAAGCTAAAATTAAAAGTTCGGGAAGGGATTAATTCAGAATTTAGCCCAAGCTAAAATTAAAAGTTCGGGAAGGGATTAATTCAGTGAATAATTTGGAATCGTGGCCTACTGGAAAAGATTTATGGACCTCCTCAGCAAAAAATAAATTAATGTATATATTAATTCATGTGGCGAAGGGACATGTATGTGTTACTGAATTATTTATCTTTTCCAAGATAACTTAGGAAAGCTTAGCTGGCCTGAAACTGAAGCTCTGATTTATCTGATCTGAGACTTCCGACGCTTCGTTCAGCAACCGCTCAAAGTTGCGACGGTGCTGAAAAAGCGACGACCGGTCCTCGCACTTAAGGCCGTCGTAATGTCTCTGCAATCACATGATGAAAACTCAAATGCTTTGGCAACTGGCACGTATTTACAACAGTTGCAATATCCCAGGCTCCTCGGATCCCCATTTATGACCATCTCATCCAGCTTCTGACAAGTCAATAGGAAAGCCAGATGGACTTGAGTCGCTTAACAGCCAAAAAAAAAAAAGGTCATAAATTGAGAACTGCTTTTATTTGACCTCTTTTCAAACTTCCCCTGCGCTCCAGCCCAACAATAGGTTCCTGTTTGCACCTTGTGTGAACTCATCGCACTGCGGCCCAACCGAGAGACCGTAACAAAGCAAGCCATGTTTTAACCAGGGCCATTTTCTCACGCGCCTGGGTAAAAAGAGCGGAGGAATTGTGGAGATAAGAGCGCTGGGAGGAAGCCCTGCCCCGATCCCGCTCACCTGGGTTCTCATGATAGGGGCTGTTGAGATCCTTGGGGGCCCCGGCACTCAGCTTGAGATCCGTGGGGTCCTTTTCAGCGGCGGCGAAGGTTTCGTCTTGAAATTCGGAAATCTGGAACATGATCAGGGGGCTGGCATCGCCCCTGCCTCTTGACTCCGTGTTTTCCAGAAGGCTTAAGAGGTAGTGGGCTGCCTGGGGAGGGAGGGAAGGAAGGAAGGAAGGTTGGAGAAGAGAAGGGGGAAGAAGAAAGGAAGATTGGAGAAGAGGAAGGAAAAGGAAAGAATAGGGAGGGAGGGAAAGGAGAAGGGAAGAAAGGAAGATTGGAGAAGGAGGAAGGAAAAGGAAAGAATAGGGAGGGAAGGAAAGGAGAAGAAGAAAGGAAGATTGGAGAAGGGGAGGAAGGAAAAGGAGAAGGGGAAGAAGAAAGGAAGATTGGAGAAGAGGAAGGAAAAGGAAAGAATAGGGAGGGAGGGAAAGGGAAGAAGAAAGGAAGATTGGAGAAGGAGGAAGGAAAAGGAGAGAATAGGGAGGGAAGGAAAGGAGAAGAAAGGAAGATTGGAGGAGAGAAAGGAAAAGGAGAGAATAGGGAGGGAAGGAAAGGAGAAGAAAGGAAGATTGGACAAGAGGAAGGAAAAGGAAAGAATAGGGAGGGAGGGAAAGGAGGCCAATTAGAGGCAAAGGGGGAAGAAGGAAGGAAGATTGGAGAAGAGGAAGGAAAAGGAAAGAATAGGGAGGGAGGGAAAGAAGGGAAGAAGAAAGGAAGATTGGAGAAGGAGGAAGGAAAAGGAGAGAATAGGGAGGGAAGGAAAGGAGAAGAAAGGAAGATTGGAGAAGGAAAAGGAAAGAATAGGGAGGGAGGGAAAGGAGGCGAATTAGAAGAGGGAAAGAAGGAAGGAAGATTGGAGAAAAGAAGGGAGAGGGAAAGGAGAGAATAGGGAGGGAGGGGAAGGAGGGCAATTAGAGGCAGAAGGAAAGAAGATTGGAGAAGGGGAGGAAGGAAGGAAAAGGAGAGAAGAGGGAGGGAGAGAAAGGAAGCGAATTAGAGAAGGGAAGAAAGGAAGATTGGAGAAGGAGGCAGGAAGAAAAAGGAGAGAAGAGGGAGGGAGGGAAAGGAAGATGAATTGGAGAAAGGGAGGGAAGAGAAGAAGGTAGTGAGGAAGCAAAAGGAGAAAGAAAGGGAGAGAATTGGAGAGAAGCGATGAAGGAAAAGGAGTGAAATAGGGAAGGAAGGAGAAAGGCATTTATAATATATTTGCGTAGGTGTGTAATTAATTAAATATATTACACCACCCACCTCACTAACTCTGGGCGCCCCAGCAATCAAAAGCAACGTGGACTCCCCCATATAATATCCCAACCTTCAGATGGTGATTGTGATCTTGTCCGATGTGTTGCTTTTGACACAGGCCAGTAGCATCCTTCCAAGTTTCCGGCAGCACATTTTTGTCTCCCCAGCCTAGTGTTCCCCTAGCATGGCTGGGTGGCTGGCTGGGGAATTCTGGGAGTTGAAGTCCACCCCTCTTAAAAGTGGCCGAGATTGGGACAAGGATGCCAGCGTTTATCAGACAAACTAAACCCGGTTAACACCACACGACAATGTTCACCAAGCAGGTCCTAACCCCCCCCCCAAAAACACCCACAAACCCATTTCCTGGCATAACAGCTGGGCAAACTCACACCACAAAGGGTAGGCTTCCCACAACGCACCGAATCTCCGTTCTCCAGTCCTAACTTAGCCCGGTGTTGTGTGAACCCAACTTCCCGGTGAGCAAAGCTAGGATGGCAGCCGAAGGGGTTTGAGTTACACATCAGGAAACGTCCAGTTCAAACTTCACAATCTTGACTCACAAAAGATGAGCGCACAAAACCCAGGAACCTTCCTCCTGCCACTCCTCTCAGCAGTAGAAACCCAAAATGGTCGGGCTGCCCTCAGAGGGATGGATCTGGGTCCCACGTTCGGGCAGACCCGGGTTTGCGAAAGATTCTGACCTGGCTGGCTTCAGCAAATCACGCAACAAAATCTCTGGCTAGACAGATGCTCTGGGCAAGCCCCCCATCCCCACCCCGATTCTCTCCTGCCTTCTTGGCCCATTGGCTCAGTTCCCTGCAATTCTTTTCATCTAGTGGCAGGCAGTTCCGCAAGCCAATATGCACTCAAGCTTCCCGGGGCAAAGGCTTCTCCTTCCTTCCTTCCCGGCCCCCCCCCCGCGGGGCTGGGCAAAGCTCTCCCTCCAACCCCCCCCCCATTCCGTCCACCGCAGCTTAGCCCCGGAGATGCGTGCGCAAGGTTGCAGATGCAAGCCCACTCCCCTTTTTTCCCTTTTTGCAAATCCAACCATTCGCCCCTCCACACCCCCCCACGTCTTGCACGCTTCCCGCTTTGCCTCCTGCCCTCTCCCCTTCCAAATTGCAAATAGTGGGGGGTGGGGGTGGGTCCCTGCATGCCCAGCCAAGCGCCCCCTCCCCATGCCGACCCCCAGTTTTTTGCAATTCGCTTCCTGATCTGCGGGGGGGGATGCTCCCTTTTTTGCAAAGCTGTCTCCCCCCCCAGGCTTTCCCCCTGCCCAGATTGGGGAGGGGGGGAATTGCAGCCCCCTCCCCAGGTCTAAATCCGTCTCCTCCCGCCTCTCCCCCCTCCCCGGGACTGCCCGATGCGGCTACCTGCGGACGGAGCGCTGCCTGGGCGCCCTTCCTCCTGTTTACCGCGAGCGGAGACCCAGCCGGAGTCGCCAAGGCGATAAAGAACTGCCACCGGCGTGGCCCAATCAGGAGTGGATACGTCAGAGAGGGCGGAGAAGTGGGGAGGCTCCGCCCCCTTGGGAACATCAAGGCAAACACCCCCCCGCGCGCGGTCTTTGGCCTGGCTCCGCCCCCTCGTCCTCTTTCCCCAGGCGGGAGGGGCCGTTTGCTCTTCTAGTTTTGCCTTCCTTCCTTCCTTCTTTCCTTTTCCTATTTCTTCTTTTCTTTTCTCCCTTCTTTTTTCTCCTCTTCCCCTCTCCTTCCTTCCTTTTCTCCTCCTCCTCTTGCTTCCTCCCATCTTCTTCTGCTTTCCCTCCTCCCTCTTTTTCCTTCCTCTCATTTTCCTTCCATCTTTCCTCCCACTCTTCTTCTCTTTGTACCTTCCCTCCTCGCCCTTCTCTCCTTCTTTCCCTTCCTTCCTTTCTCTTTCTTTCTTTCTCTCCCTTCCCTTCCCCTTCCCTTCCCATTCTTTTTCTTTCTTTCCTTCCTTCCTTGCCTTCCTCCCCCACTTCTTTTCCTCCCTCCCTCCCTTCCTTCCTTCCCTCCCTCCCCCCTTTTGCTTCTCCTTCTTCTTCCCTTTCCCTCCTCCCTCCTTCTCCATTCTTCAGTTGCCTCCCCTCCCTCTTTCTTTCCGCCTTCGTTCCCTCTGTGGCTACATTTGCCTCTTGTCTTTTTAAAAAAGTGCATAAAAACTCTGGGTAGGCTTCCTTTTGGCTCTTGGCTCCCATAATATTTTATGCCATGATTTGCAAGTGTTAAAAGGACGCTTTGGTTTTGCTGCATCTCGGCTTTGGCAACTTTAAGCTTGTGTGGACTACAATTCCCAGAATTCCCCAACCAGCATTGCTCATTGCTGGCTGGGGAATTCTGGGCGTTGCAGTCCACACGGCTTATATTAAAACACCGGCTTGCCTTCATTCTAAGCATTACACAGCTGGAGGTCAGGCTGTCGCCAAATTACAATTATTTTATTCGATTTAGATCCCGCCCGACTCCGACCCGGAGCTCTTGCATCCACACAGTCCATTGTTCTTCATTTTTGTCTCTTAAACTGTACAAGCAGGAACGTATGAAGATATAAGTGTAAAACGAATGTAACGGAACGAAGGACCAAAGAGGAGAGTTGCACTCGGAAGCCGAGGACGGAACCGAGCGGGGGGAACCTTTAGCACGAAGCACTTCCGGGCGGGTGGATTTTTTTTCTCCCCCTCCCCTTTTCCATTACTAAGCGAGCGCAAATGCCCGTCGTTAAGATGGCGGACCGAAAAAAAAAAAAACCGCCGCCGCTGTAGAGTCAGGCCCCGTCTTTTCCCATTCAGAAACGCGCTCTACGCCCTTGGCGCAACTCAAACGAGACGCTGACACGTCATTTCCGGCACGCCGAGCCGGTGCGGCCAGGAAAGGGGGCGGGGCGAGCGCACTTGGCGCAGCTGGCAGCAGCTGGGAGGTTGCGCGCTTGCGGCTGCCCTGGACTTGTGGGGAGGGGGCGTCTTCTCTCCCCCCCACCCCAGATTTGAGGCAGTGGGGCCACAGAGGCAGCCCGGGGACTCGGGGGCCCGAGAGAGCAGGGGAGGGTTAAGGGACCCAGGTATCTGGGGAGGCGACAAGGGACCCAGGTGTCCGGGGGGGGCAGAGGGGACCGAGAACGGGGGGGGGAGAGCATTTAAGGGTCCCCAGGCCCAAGAATAAGGCTGGGGACGGACGGAGGGGGAAGGGGCGCAAAGAGGTAGGGCTTCAATGCGAATGGGGAGGGGTCTCCTAAGGGACCCAGATATGGCAAGGCTTGAAGGAGGGAGGGTGGAGTGGGGGGGTCTCAGACCGCTGAGGATTGGGGAGGGGGCCCCAGAAGTGACAGTGGGACAGCAGGGAAATAGGGGTGGGGGTCCCCGAGGAGGCAGGGCTTCAAGGAGAACGGGGAGGGGTCACCTAGGGACCGAGATGTTGCAAGGATGGGAGAAGGGAGGATGGGGGGGGTCCCAGACCGCTGAGGATTGGGGAGGGAGACCCAGAATTGGGGTAACGGGAATAGGGGTGGGGGGTCTGAGGTAGGCAGAGCTTCAAGGAGAATGGGGGGGGCTCTAAGGGACCGAGACATTGGAGAGCTGGGAATAGGGAGGATGGAGGTTGTCCAGGATTCTGGGCCTGCAAGGTGGGGGTCCCAGACCTCTGAGGATTGGGGAGGGGGCAGCAGGGAGATAGGGGTCGCGGCTCGAAACAAGCACCCCAATTTTTGTCTCTCTTGCAGCTCCTGGAGAGACTCCGCATTGGGACAAAAGGGGGGGGCACCACGCCCCACAACGGGCTCCCGAGAGGAAGATAGCTGATCCGCAGCTGTCCCCTGCCCCTCCAGCCAGGCTCTCCCATGGAACGGGCTGGCCCCCTTTGATTTTGCCGCCGGAGGGGCCAGCCCCCCACCTCCCCAAAGGATGTAACGCCCTCTCCGTGCGGGGGCAGCTGCTCTGGCCAAGAGAGGGGGCCGCGGTGGTGCGACCCCCCTCCCCCTCTCTCTCTGCAGTCTGGGGGGATGATGGCTTCCTAGCTGGCGAAGATGGAGAAGGCCGTGAGCAATCTGAGCGCCATCGTGCCAGCCTCACGGCTCACGCCGGCCTTCCCGCCCGCCGTCAAGGTGGGCCTGACGACGCTCTACACAGCCTTGTACGCTTTGCTTTTCTTCTCTGTCTACGCCCAGCTCTGGCTGGTGCTCCTCTACCGCCACAAAAAGTTCAGCTACCAGACCGTCTTCCTCTTCCTCTGCCTCTTCTGGGCCGCCCTGCGCACCACCCTCTTCTCCTTCTACTTCCGGAACACCCTCAAGGCCAACCGCTTGCACCCCTTCTTCTTCTGGCTGCTGTATTGCTGCCCTGTCTGCCTCCAGTTCTTCACCTTGACCCTCATGAATCTCTATTTTGCCCAGGTAAATGCAGTGCTGGGGTTGTGGGTAAATGCCAAGATGGAAGCCATGGTCCCTAGGACTTCTGGGTAAATGCTGAACTCGCCACCTGGTAGCTGGGGACTTCTGGGTAAAGAGGAAGCCAAGAAATAATATTCAGTCAGGGCTGAAATGAGGGCTCTTTGGTGCTCTCTGAGCTGGGTGGGTTTCTTGCAGATATTTCTTGACCCAACTAGGTAACATCATCAGTGCTAGAAGGGTGTGGGGTTTGTGGAGAGGAGGAGGAAGATTGTGGGGTCCATGTCACTCTCTGAGTTGGGTGGTTTTCTTGCAGACGTTTCATGACCCAACTGGGTAACATCAGTGTTAGAAGGGAGTGAGGTTTGCAGAATGGAGGAAGAAGACTGTGGGGTCCTCTCTGAGCTGGGTGGTTTTCTTGCAGACGTTTCATGACCCAGCTAGGTAACATCATCAGGGCTGTGATGATTTCACCTAGTTTGGGTTATGAAATATCTGCAAGGAAAGAGCCAAGCTCAGAGAGCACCAAGGACCCGTCGTAAAGAGGCTAGCTCGATTGGCATCAAAGACCGATCTGTCACAAACAACAACTTTGGTTCTATCTGCTTTGTGTATGTTTTGGCTTAAGGAGATGTTAAATATCTATTTCATTTTGACTTACTGTCTTCCTTCAAATCAGTGTTTCTCATTTAAAATCTGTGGACTTAAAGCTCCCAGAATTCCTCCAGCTGGCATGTATCTTTTTTTTTTATGTTAAGAGGCATTAGTTATAGAACATATACATTCAACATTGGGTGTTAGTTTTTGTAAACATATGATTTGTTAACCCTTCTTCCCTCCTCCCATCGAGCCTCAGCTAAACGCCAGCTGCATTCTGTTTGATTGGTGTCTCTCTTGGATATAGTCTATCCACTGTTTCCAGTCCGTCAAAAATTGTTCATTGGAGCGATTTTTCAAGTACGCTGATATTTTCGCCATTTCCGCCAAATTTGTCACTTTCACAGTCCATTCTTCAATAGGCGGTATTTCCGGATTCTTCCAGTATTGTCCCACCAACAATCTTGCTGCTGTAATTAAGTTCAAAAATAAATTTGTCTCTGAGGTAGTGAAGTCCTTTGTGATCCCTAACAGAAAAGCCTGAGGTAGAAATTCTATACGCTTTTTGAAAATAGTTTGGAGTGTCCACCATATCTTCCTCCAGAATGCTTTGATTTTTCTGCATGCCCACCATATGTGAAAATAAGTAGCCTCCCCGTCCCCGCACCTCCAGCATTTGGGCTGGGAGCCCGGGTAGATGAGTGATATTTTTTTCGGGTCTAGATGCCATCTATAGAACATCTTGTAGAAGTTTTCCCTTAAGTGTTGCGATTTCGTGAATTCTACATTCCTCACCCAGATTTTCTCCCACGTGTCCATGGCGATAGGGTGTCCGAAGTCTTGTGCCCACTTTGTCATACAGTTCTTGACTAGCTCGGTTTCAGAGTCCATTTCTATCAGAATGATTGTAGTTGTATATATGATAGCCAGGTACTTCCTATTCCTCTGTTTGCTAGCGTTGCTTGAGGTTTCAAGAGGAACCCGTTTTCTTCTCCCAGTATAAGTTCACTGTAGGGCACCACTTCTTGCCCTTGGGATGTGTTCATATCCCCTGTGGCGTGTCCAGGGATCGTCCAGATGGGAATCTTGTCGTGTAGGAGGTGCTTATATTTCTTCCAGACCCATAACAATGGGATTCGTAGTGGGTTCTCTTTGAAGTTCCTATCTGCCTTTTTGTCGTATACTAAGTATGCGTGCCAGCCGAATAGTAGACCATGCCCCTCAACATTCAGAATTCTATCATTTGTCATGTTGATCCAATCACTAACCGCCACCAACGTTGCTGCATAGTAGTATAGCTTTAGATTAGGCATTTTGAGTCCCCCTCTCTCCCTTGCGTCTTGGATGATTTTTAGTTTCACCCTCGGTCTCTTGTCGTCCCAAATAAATCTGTTGATGCCCTTCTGCCAGTTGTCCAAGTCCGCGTCCTTTTTGAGTATGGGTAGCATTCCTTTTTGAGTATGGGTAGCATCTGGCATGTATCTTGATAGGCTGGTTCTTTCTGTAGATGAGACCAGTTTTTTTTCATGGGGTATTTTCTGTTCATTTAGATAAGAAGATCAGAATAAAGATAAGAATGCTGAGTATTTTTAACTCATCGTGTTGATAGTTTATCCCAATTCACAGCAAAGGTCTATAACGGGTCAAATTTAGTGGAGGATTAAAAGTAACAGGATTAGCTTCCTTTCCATCCAGGATGCAATTTTTTAAAAACCACAGGGCGGGGGGGGGGAAACACCCCACAATAGTGCATTAATGTTTTGCAACATTAGCACCTCTGTATTTCGAAAAAGGACAAAAATAATGAACTCATGGCCATATCAAAACCACAGGAAGCCTTATCGGTAAATTACGATAGCAAAGTAGCTAGTGGCTTAAAAATGCTTGGCGCAGGTTGCAGTTTGTTTCTCCCCTGCTTTGGTTCGTATATCTGGTTGATACCGGTGGCAGCAACGTGTGGAAATTGTCCTGTTGCTGTCCTGAAAAGGGGATGCAAAAGCTGACTTTCCTAACTGCAGCTGAGTAGTAACTCTGTTACCGTACCTTAGCATTTCTGGTATATATGGGGTACGTCTTGCTAATAAGTATGTGGTCAAGAGGAAGCACCCTAAACCAGATAAAGGGGGGGGGAGAGAGAGAGAGAAAGTGTGCAAAATTGTTCTGGTTTAGCAGAATTGTGCTTTGCAGCCCAACTTTTCTTGATGCATCTCTGCGCTGTGCATTAGACAGTCCCCCAAGATCATTCAGTGGCTGGGGCAGTAAATTGGTCCTGTTCCTCTCCTCATTTACTATAGCAAGCTAGGATTTGCCCCAGCCCAAGCCTTCTCTTTCCCTAGCTCCCATCATTCCCTGCCACGGGGGTGGGTTGGGATGATGGGGAATGCAGTCTTAACGTTTGGAGGCTGGAGCAAAGCGAGCCGAGCCTGTTTACGGCTTCTGATGCAATGTTTAATTGTTACTCCCATTTCTAGCCAATGCAGGCCATGCCTGTCCATCAAAACAACGGAACCGGGCCGCTGAAATAATAATAATGACAATAATGATAATAATGATGATGGTGGTGAATTTTCTGCTCCTTTTCAGGTGGTGTTCAAAGCCAAAGCGAAATATCGTCCTGAATTGATCAAAGGCCTGTGAGTAATCCCTATTTCTCCAGCGGTCTGTGGCTAGTGGGATTTCTCGCACAAAATGACAGGCAGTCCTCGATTTTACAATTGTTTCATTTAGTGACTGTTCAAAGTTCCAAACGGCACTGAGAAAAGTGTGACTTAGGACCGTTTTCCACACTTACGGCCGTTGCAGCATTCCCCGTGGGTCACGTGATCCAAATCTGGGCACTTGGCGACCATCTCGTGTTTACATCCCCTTTGGCGACTTTCTCACAAGCCAAGTCAATGGGGGACGCCGGTTTCACTCAATGACTGTTGTTGCTAACTTAACTGCAGTGATTCACTTAGCTACTGCGGCAAGAAAGGTCGTAAAACGGGACAAACCCTACTTAACAACTGTCTGGCTTAGCAGCCGAAATTTTGGACTCGGTTTGCGGCCGTAAGTCGGGGATTTCTTCCCTGTATCTGAAATGTTGCAGCCTCAGGGCAAAGTTGGTCTTTGAAATGAGAGGTTGCTGGGTGGGAAGAAATAGTTTTGGGATCTTGAGGGTCTCGCTTCTCAGGGTGGGGTTTTCTCCCCCCCCCCAGGTTGCTGGTGCGAGGGGTGTGCTTCGGGGCCAGCGTCCTCTTCCTGGCGGTGAACGTGGTGTGCGCCGTGCTGGTGCGGGCACGCCAGGCG
This sequence comes from Bothrops alternatus, assembly GCA_034064705.1. Taxonomy (NCBI): domain Eukaryota; kingdom Metazoa; phylum Chordata; class Lepidosauria; order Squamata; family Viperidae; genus Bothrops; species Bothrops alternatus. The sequence continues at coordinate 169,523 of JARGCV010000119.1, read as the reverse complement.
GAACCCTGGGCGGTGGTCCTGGCACGCGTTCTCATCAGCGACTCGCTCTTCGTGCTGGGAGCCGTCTCCCTCGCCCTCTGCCTCTTCCTCGTGGCTCGTGGCTCTCCCTCAACACGCATCTACCTGGAAGCCAAGGTGCGCTTTCTCGTGTCTGCACAATGCAGAATATTTGTATAAGTATGTGGGGTCCTTGGGGCTCTCTGAGCTGGGTGGTTTTCTTGCAGACGTTTCATGACCCAGCTAGGTAACGTCTTCAGTACTAGAAGGGAGTGGGGGTTGTGGAGAGGAGGAGGAGGAGGAGGAGGATTGTGGGGCCCTTGGTGCTCTCTGAGCTGGGTGGTTTTCTTCCAGACGTCTCATGACCCAGCTAGATTATATCGTCAGTGCTACCGGTAGAAGGGAGTGGGGCTTGCTCTCTGCTTATATACAGTCAGTGTTGGTGGCCCCTTCCATCTAGCAGTCTATCAATCTATCAGTGAACATATTTATCCCCTTTAAAGTTTTTTTATTTTTGTTTTCACATATGCTCTGTATGTGTGTGTGTGTGTGTGTGAGAGAGAGAGAGAGAGAGAGAGAGAATGTGTGTATATATATGTGTGTGTGTGTATATATATATAGATAGATACAGATATATAGATAGATATAAAGTCTGTGTATTTTGGATTTTATTTAGCTTGTAAAATTATTCACGGTTCACCTTCTGCCTTTCTCGTGCTGCTTGAGCACTATAAGAAAGATGTATGAGGATGCGCCAACCCGGCCTCGGGTTTTAATCTCCCAGTAGCCCACCTGCAGATTAATCGCCTCTTTCCCAAACAGGGCACAACCCTGTGCCAGACGGCGGCCATGGGAGGCACAATCGTCCTGCTCTACGCCAGCCGCGCCTGTTACAACCTGGCTGCCTTGGCGCTCTCCTCCCGCACCCGGCTAGACTCCTTCGATTACGACTGGTACAACGTCTCCGACCAGGTGAATCCTCGGGGACGGTGGTGGCTGGAGAGCAGCTGGGGCGGGGAATCTCCAGCGTCTTGGACTCCAGTTCCCATCCTCCCCTCCCTTGAACAAGGGAGCGTGGGGCGGTTTCCCCCAGGGCCCGAAAAGAGTAACACTCAACATCCGAGCTTGTACTACCCAACTCTTGACAAAGCTGGTTGACTGGCCTACTTTGTAGCCATTGATAGGCCATCCTTAAGTTGTGACCATCATGGTCGTAAAGCAGGTCCCCCACATGACCAACTTGGTTTGATGATGTCTTGAGTGTGGGGCACCGCAAACAGCCGTCAACCTGGGCCTGAGTAACGTAACTGTGACTGTCCGCTGAAGGGCCTGTCCTAAGTCAAGGACTTCCTGTGAAGATTTAGGAGTAAAGGGATGGGCTTTTACCTCCCAGTCTCTCCCCCCCTTCCAGGCTGACCTAATAACAGATCTCGGGGATCAAGGTTACATCGTCTTTGGACTCATCCTCTTCGTTTGGGAGTTACTGCCCACCACGCTGCTGGTGGGCTTTTTCCGGGTGCATCGGCCGGCGCAGGATACGGTGAGTGGGACGTTTGGAGAGGATCAGTCTCAAATATCCGTGTCGAAGCCGAAACCTGGACAGCTCCGTGCCTCTGCGTTTCAACTTGCCTTTAAGAGTAAAGGGGAGGGAGGCGTTCCTTTCGAGAGGGCTAGATGGAGAAGCGAAACTTCTACAATTCCACTGAAGACAATGAGAGCCTGAGAGCTGTTCAAGGACACCATAACGGGTGTGGGATTGAAGCGGATGGTTCCTATAACAAAGTGGTCTTGTTTACATGGGCTACGTAAGAGGTTGAGACTCTGGCTGGGAAGAACCGTGGTTTCATTCTATGAACTGGTGTTTGGCAACCTCAATTTTGCCTCGAGATTACCGTGCAGTGTATTCAATAAACAGTGGAGATTCTCGGATTTGGATTCTTGAGCTGGATGTTGACCAGGTCCATGCATGAAGGTTCAATTAAACTACTTTCTCCTGCTCAAGCAGGGGGCTGGACTAGAAGACCTCCAAGATCCCTTCCAGCTCCTATTCTATTTTATTCTATTCTATTCTATTCTATTCTATTCTATTCTATTCTATTCTATTCTATTCTATTCTATTCTATTCTATTCTATCCCGTAATTCTATTCTATTCTATCCCGTAATTCTATTCTATTCTATTCTATTCTATTCTATTCTATTCTATTCTATTCTATTCTATTCTATATTCTATTCTATTGTATCCCGTAATTCTATTCTATTCTATTCTATTCTATTCTATTCTATTCTATTCTATTCTATTTTCCTATTTCTATTCTATTCTATTCTATTCTATTCTATTCTATTCTATTCTATTCTATTCTATTCTATTCTATTCTATTCTATATTCTATTCCTCTCCACTCCACTCCACTCCATTCTATATTTTACTTCTCTTCTCTTCTCTTCTCTTCTCTTCTCTTCTCTTCTCTTCTCTTCTCTTCTCTTCTCTTCTCTTCTATTCTATTCTATTCTATTCTATTCTATTCTATTCTATATTTCCTATTTCTATTCTATTCTACTTTATTATTCTATTCTACATTTCCTATTTCTATTCTATTCTACTTCATTATTCTGTTCTGTTCTATTCTATTCCACTCCACTCCATTCTATATTTTAATTCTCTTCTCTTCTATTTATTCTATTCCATTCCATTCCATTCTATTTATTTTAATCGTCTTTTCCCTTGCCACAGAGTGCCAGCCGCGTCTTCCATCGGCAGCTGGGGGTCTCCCGATCTTATTTCTTCGACTATCCTGGGCAGCGTGAAAACGAAGGACTGACCAGCAGGTAAAACCCTCCTATTTTTAATCCTTCAAAATATCCAGCAAAAACCTTGCAGTAACGCACACACTTACAAAAAGGAAAAAAAGAAGAAGAAGAAGAGAGATAACGACACACGAGGAAAGAGGAGCGAGGAGGGAGAAGGAAAAACTGCTCGGAGGTCCAGTTGTATAATTCCCACCTGCTTGTTTTCCTGTCCTCCTTTTCCAGCCTGACTGGGCGATCCAGCAGCGGGAGCTACTACGGTTCGATCAATCGTAGCGGGGAGCACGACTGGTTCGGGGGCCACCCACCCACCGCCCCCCTCCTGTTCTCACAGGCTGCGGTCTCCGGCAGCCACCACCACAGCCTTTACTCCACCCCGCAGAACTGAGACACGGATGCTGGATGGGAGGAAGACCTTCCCTCCCCCCCACACACACACTTGCTGCTGCTAAAGGTTTCCTGTGTGTATAAATGAGTGCGGACGGGTGGGGGAAGACGACCGGCATGCGAACAGGGTATTTAGATCCACACAAGCCCCCCTCCCCTTATCCCACCCACCTCCCTTCCCTGAATTTTAGCCTGAAAACCTTCAGTTCCATCCTTTTAATTCCGGAGCTGGCTGGTTATTTTGCTGGAACCTCAAACCTCCCCGTTCCTACTTAAATATCCCCTAGATATTTAATCCATAGTCTATTTGAGAACACTAGCACTTTAAATGACTCGGGAGGGGAGGGGGCTGGTTTTATCTTCGATGTTGTTGAAACTGGATTCTGTGAAATGGGTAGAGGGGCACTCTCTTTCTCTCCCTCCTTCCCCTCCCCTCCTCTCTTTCCCCACAAAAGCCGTAGGATTCGGAATAAGCTTCTGTGTTCCTCTGCTAACCACTTTGCCGTTATTGGTGCTATATCATCGCTTGCCCCTCCCCCTCCAATAAATGGATTTTTGTGTTAGCGACAGGATGCGTGGCCACTTTTTTACACCCCCCCCCTTTTTTTTTCTTTCCTGGGATTCTGCCGTCCTACAGGTGAAATTTTAGATAAAGGATGCTTTTTTTTAAAAAAAAATGCTTCCTTTAGCAATGTTGAAATCAGTTTTTGGCCCAAAGTCACTCAGCTACTTTTCATGCCTAAGGCGGGACTAGAACTCACCGTCTCCTGGTGATTGGCCCAAAGACATCTAGCGAGCTTTCGTGCCTAAGGCGGGACTAGAACTCACTGTGTCTGGCTGATTGGCTCAAAGTCACCCAGCCACATTTCCTGCCTGAGGCGGGACTAGAACTCACTGTCTCCTGGTGATTGGTTCAAAGTCACCCAGACACTTTTCCTGCCTGAGGCGGGACTAGAACTCACTGTCTCCTGGTGATTGGCCCAAAGTCACTCAGCTGGCTTTCATGCCTAAAGCGGGACTAGAACTCACCGTCTCCTGGTGATTGGCCCAAAGACATCTAGCGAGCTTTCGTGCCTAAGGCGGGACTAGAACTCACTGTGTCTGGCTGATTGGCTCAAAGTCACCCAGCCACATTTCCTGCCTGAGGCGGGACTAGAACTCACTGTCTCCTGGTGATTGGCCCAAAGTCACTCAGCCACTTTTCATGCCTAAGGCGGGACTAGAACTCTCCGTCTCCTGGTGATTGGCTCAAAGTCACCCAGCCACATTTCCTGCCTGAGGCGGGACTAGAACTCACTGTCTCCTGGTGATTGGCCCAAAGTCACCCAGCCACTTTTCCTGCCTGAGGCGGGACTAGAACTCACCGTCTCCTGGTGATTGGTTCAAAGTCACCCAGCCACTTTTCCTGCCTGAGGCGGGACTAGAACTCACCGTCTCCTGGTTACTGGCCCAAAGACATCTAGCGAGCTTTCGTGCCTAAGGCGGGACTAGAACTCACTGTGTCTGGGTGATTGGCAGCCACTTTTCCTGCCTGTGGCGGGACTAGAACTCACCGTCTCCTGGTAAATTCCGGGAGTTGACGCCCACCCACCTTAAAACAGGTTGCCTGGGGAATTCTGGGAGTTGAAGTCCAGACATCGGAAAGCTACCAAGGTTGAGTAACTTTGATCCAGCTAAATTGTAACATGGAATCCTAGAGCATCGGGAAACCGTTAACGAAATAAAGACGGAGAAGATTTATATAATCCGTTTAGAGGCAATTCAATCATCCCCTTTTGCCTGGCCTTGAGAATCTGGATGGAATCAAAGCTTTCAACAGGCCTTTGGGAAATTCTGATTGGGGGACCCGGAATTTGTACCCCCCCCCAAGTTTGGGGGTCTCTGGGGCGGGATAATTCAAGATCTGGATCTGTTTGGAACAAACCTAATTTGGGGGATTCTTTGGCCCGCCTTTTTTTAAAAACTTCAGAACAACACAAATTGCTTCCCATCTTTGATTGATGCCCGATTTATTGATCGATCGATCAGGTACGTGTGTCATCAAGTCCTCCACATCTCTTAGCAACCCCATCAAAAGATTTTCTCCAGGTGGTTCTTGAGGACTCCCCGTCCGTCCATCACTGTAACAGTACAAAATTGGGAATTACCTCGTTGATTTCGGCAAACAACCCTGCGTGGTAGGCCATTTGAATTTGAGGCCTGCAAGAAGAAACGAATCTGACATCTCCTGGGGTTTTCCTGTCTGTTCCTTTAATTTTGAGTTGCAGATGAATGTCGTTGAATTAATTAAAATACAGAGGGCTCCCTGGCTGAAGCGTGACCCACTTCTTCAGAGAAAAAGAGTTTTATTTTATTTTACCAAGCCAATACGCCAGTCTAAATTCTATCGAGTTGGTAAGCAAACAGTTAGTCTCTTTCATATTTAAGGATAATTAAAATCAAGCAAAAAAGTCTTAAGCAGGTAAAAAAAAAACAATGCATATCAAACCCAGTTAATGCAAAATTGGGTTATTGCAACATACAAGATACAAGCCGAGGTACTCTTCAGCTACAGTTCAATTGTGGCTACCATTCACCCATGTCCAGCTGTTGTGTGCAATGTGGTTGCAGAGGGTAAAACGGGTTTGCACCATATGTTAATGGATCAAAGTTAAATCCTATACAGGACACTAGTCCACATTGAGGGCAGTAAATATGACGAGGCTGCTGAATCATAGTCATTTAAGGAGCGAAAGGTTTACTTTTTCTTTCTTCTTTTTCTTTTCTTTCCTCCCTCCCTTTCCTTCCTTCCTCCCTTCCTCCCTTCCTTCCTCCCTCCCTTCCTTCCTCCCTACCTCCCCTTCCTTCCTCCCTCCCTCCCTTCCTCCCTCCCTCCCTCCCTTCCTTCCTCCCTTCCTTCCTCCCTTCCTTCCTTCCTTCCTTCCTCCCTCCCTCCCTCCCTTCTTCCTACCTCCCCTCCCTCCCTCCCTTCCTTCCTTCCTTCCTTCCTTCCTTCCTTCCTTCCTTCCTTCTTTTTCTCTCCCTTTGTTGTCCTTCCTTTCTTCTCTCCTTCCCCCCCTCTCTGCATTCTGTGCAAATCCCACTCACGTAGAGGTCCATTCCTTAACAGGGAGTGAAATGAGTTGTGTGAACGGATCCTTTTTCCTTCTCTTCATTTTTTGCAAAAGAGGGGGGGGGAGGCGACTTCTAATAGCCGGAACAAAATTCGGCCTGCCTTTCCGGGGCTCCGAGACTGACCCGGGTGCCTTCAGCCCCCTCCCCTGTGGCATCTCCCTGCTTGCCCCCCTTTTCCTGGGGGGGGGGTTTCCCTGCCTGCCCACCAATCCTCCCCATGGCTTGTGGGCATCCCTTGCCCAACCCCTCTCTTCTCCCTGCTAAATTCCCCTGCCACCAAGGATGCTATTTTCTTAGTCTTCCTTCCCTATCTCCCCCCCCCAAATCCCCCCACCTTTGATTGAGGAAGGGGGTGGGAAAGCCCCTGGGGGAGGGAGGAAATCCATGCTGCGTCCGTTGTGGAGTTGGGTGGCTTTCTGCTTATTTTCCCCTTGTCATCCCTGGCTCGCGTCACCCAAAGAGTTAACCCACAACGCCTCGCTCGCCTCCACACCGCTGAGGCTGGATCTGGGGGCTGGCCAGGCTGGGGGTGATGGGTGAGACAGTCCTGGCTGAAGAGGAAGGGGGGGGCAAAGGCAGATAAAGGAGGCTCCCCCCACCCGAGGCCAGCGAGAGACACAGCTGCTGCAACCGAAGCGAGTGAGTACACCCAAAGGGGGGGGTGCCTGAGCTCTCCCCACTGCCCCTCCACACCCCCTAGGCACCACTGCCCCTTCCCAGGGCTCTTTGGAAAGGGGGCTCCTGTGTGATTTATTTTGGGGGGGAGGGAGGACTTAGGAGCCCAGACGGGGACTAAGAGATGGTGAAACAGCATTAAACGTGCACAAGCGTTTTATCACTCACCCACACAGCCTCTTAGCCTGTTTCCCCTCCTCCAGGTAAGTGTGTAGCTGCTTTGTTGTTATTGTGGGGTTTGTATTTTCTTTTAAAAGAGGGGGGAACATAAAGAGGTTTGGGGGGGACAGAGGGCAGGGCAGGTGTGCACACCTGGGGGGACTCTGGATGCAAGGTTTGCGCGATCTGACCTGGCCGTGCGATGGGATAGGACAACACACCTGTGTGCATGGGTCTCTGTGTGGGTTCCTGTGCAGGCAGTTGTGGGCTGGGGGGGTGAGAAAAAAAACCCCCAGGGATTGTGAAAAAAGAGTGATGGACACGCCAGTCCCAAAGCACATGGCATCCTTGTTCTTGGTCAAAAAAGCGGGTGTTTGTGTGTGTCTGTGTGTGGGGGTTAACACAAACTGGGAGCGCACACAATAAGGGGAAACATCGGAGAAGGAGCCAGGATCTGTAAGGAAATATCTGCATTTTCGGAAGCCATGCTACCCCCAAAGGAGACAAACCCCACGGTTTGTAAGTGTGTAAGTGAGTTTGAAATCAAAAACTTTGCTTTGCAGGCAGGTGAAGCTAGCGCGAGCTTGTGAGAGGTTTGACAAGCACGAGTGTCAAACCAGAAGATCACGTATGTTGTGTGAAGAGGTCCGTAATGTTGCTTCGTTTGAGTTTGGCATGTGTATTTTAATTTACACACCCCTCGCCTGCATTTCACCTTCGTGTCCAACCAGGCTTTCCAGGGAAATTTGCCTTGTCTCTAGAAATATATTAATAATATTAATAATAATAATAATAATAAAGTTGGAAGGGACCTTGGAGGTCATCTAGTCCAACCCCCTGCTCAGGCAGGAAACCCTGTACCATTTCGGACAAATGGCTGATAAAACCCATTCTGCAAATTTCCCCTGGAAAACAACTCTGCGAGGTAGGCTGGGCCAAGAGGGCGTGATTGGGCCGAACTCATCCCGAGGGGCGATTAGGACCGACTTTCCCCAATGCCGGCTGATCCCGAGACCCCAATATGATCCGGGAGGGGGGGCCTGGATGGGAGAGAAACAGGTGTGCATGAGCATGCGTGCGACTGAAGAAGGAAAAAAATGCCGGATTTATCAGGGTGCACAGCCAGAAGGATACAAGAGGGGAGCAGGTGAACAGCCGTTGCACGCCTCTTGCTTGTAGAAATGGGTGGATTGAGGGATCAAAATTAGGAATTAGGAATTAGGAATGCTGTCTGAGCAGAAAAAAGCAACCCAACTGAGCAAGCTTTTGGATCGCACAGAACGCTGCTTGCAGCCTAGAAGAGGCAAACTTGCATGATTCCAGTTCAAATCAGACCAAATCTTTGTAACAAGTGTACGCTGGCGTAAGAAAAGTGGCATGTGAACAATTTTAAAAGAGACGGACAGAGAGAGAGAGAGAGAGAGAGATAAACAGATGGATAGACAGCTAGGTGGAGGGATGCATGGATGGATACGATGGAGGGATATGGATGGAGACACATGGAGGGATAGATGGAAAGATGAAGAGAGGTGAATAGACAGCTGAATTGATGGATGGAGGGATAGATGGAGGGATAGAGGGATATGGATGGATGGAGGGACGGATGGATGGATAGATAGATTGATGGAGGGATAGACACATGGAGACACCTGGAGGGATAGGTGGAAAGATAGAGAGATGGAGGGATGGATAGATTAATGGAAGGATAGACAGATGGAGGGATAGGTGGAAAGATAGAGAGATGGAGGGATGGATAGATTAATGGAAGGATAGACAGATGGAGGGATAGGTGGAAAGATAGAGAGAGGTAGATGGATGGATGGATAGATTAATGGAGGGATAGACAGATGGAGGGATGGTTAGAGAGAGAAGAGAGAGAAAGATTTTTTAACCTGGTGTATTTCAGATAGTTGGCTTTTGAAATTATTCATGCTTCATAGTTTACCTTCCTTACGCTGGTCTAAAGCTTTGATTTGATTGACAACTCAACCTCCCTCTTGCAGGCTGCCCAGTCCGAGCGGCGCTTTCCTTCCGGCTGAAGCGTTCTGTCGGATCTACAAGCTGGCTGCACCGAAGCCCCTTTTAAGGCTTGGGAGCCAGCTTTTTCACTGGAAGCGCGCCAGGCTGTCACCCTTAGCTCTAGAGGGAGAAGCCCCTGTTGAACTACTGCCTGCTCGATCCAGGCACCGGCCCCTGGGCTTCAGATCTCCTGTTCTCGAAAGGGAGAACTGGAGATATATTTGATTCGCTCCTCCGGAGCCAAAGAGAAAGACATTTGTCGGCATTGATGGCATTTAATTGCATCCTCTCCGCTTGATCGGAACTGGGCTTCGGTTTGGGGGTCTGGCAGGGCTCCCACTTTGCCGCAAAGTTCTCCTCGTTGCTGGCAAAGGCAGCCGAGGCCCGCCTCAACTGCAAAATTGCTCCTCAGCATTGAAAATAATAATAATAATAATAATAATAATAATAATAATAATAATAATAATAATAATAATAATAATAATAGTAACTCTTTGCTTTATTCTTGAACTCTGAACTGGCACAGATTGGAAGGTAAGGAGATGTTGAGGGTGGTATGATGTTGATAATAATAGTAATAGTAGTAGTAGTAGTAATAATAATAATATGATAATAATAGTAATAATAATAATAATAATAAAATAAATAAAGTTGGAAGGGACCTCAGAGATCATCTAGTCCAACCCCCTGCTCAGGCAGGAAACCCCATCCCATTTCAGACAATGGCTGTCCAGTCTCTTCTTAAAAACTTCCAGGTAGTCCTTGTCTTACAACCTTTCGTTTAGTGACCGAAGTTATACAACGGCACTGGAAAAAGTGACCTACGACCGTTTTTCACGCTTAATGACCATCACCGCGCCCCCCCCAGGGTCCCGCGATCAAAATCCAGAGGCTTGGCAAAGGACTCGTATTTATGATGACGGTCGCCGTGACCTGGGGGGTCACACGATCACCACTGGCGGCCTTTGACGAGTAAACTCAAAAGGGGGAAGCCAGATTTACTTAACGACTGCCTGTTTCACTTTACGACGGCAGTGGTTTGCTTAACAGCCAAAAGGGAAACAGTGGCCCAAATTCAGGCCCGGCTCATTTCATTAACCCTCCTTGCTTAGCAACAGAAATTCTAGTCCCAATTGTGGTGGTAAATTAAGGACTACTTTCTTGCTTTTTTGGAGTTGGGGGGGGTCCTGGCTTTTCCAATTGTCCATGGAGGGTAACAGATGGGGTGTTCGGGGTGCATAGCTGGAAAGGGATATTTTTTTTCAGGCTCAAAGGGAAAGGTCAGGGGGTGTCCTCAAAACAGAACACCCACTTTGTCCCCCAAACCCAAATTTCTCAGCTAGATTCGTATTGAACTGGGAGGGGGTCGGACTAGAAGGCCTCCAAGGCCCCTTCCAATTCTATTCGGATGGATGGATAAATGCTGCTCCTCTTAGCAAACAGCGTGGCTCACGCTCCCCAGAGAGAAAAGAGCCAAGAGAGAACTCCCCCCCCCAAAAAAAGCAATGTATCTCCCATTCTGGCGTCTTTTGAGTTTTAAAGGTAGACTGCTCCTGAACAGGGAAGCTCCGTGCAGCCCATTCGGTCCTTCTCAAGACCAGCCTTTTCAGATCCTGTCGGTCCTGCTTACCCCGTCTTCTTTGCCCATCCTCTGGCAGTGAGTTATCCGTCAGCCGCTGAGCAGCACAGCTCTCTGCCCATAGTCTGCTACGTCTCCAAGGACTCCATCTTGAACCAGCCGCCTGCGGGAGCCCGTACGGTAATGCGCTGGACGACGGTTTTGACCCTGGTCTCCCTCGTCGTGCTTTACCTGATGATGGGCGCCGTCGTCTTCCGTCTGCTGGAGCAGCCTCAGGAAGCTCTCCAACAGGTGAAGATCCAGGCATACCTGGAGCACTTTCTGAAGACTCACGAGTGCGTGGCATTGGAGGACCTGGCGGAGCTGATCCAGGTAAGGGGAGGGCCAAGTGGGTTACTTTCAGATGGGTGGACTTCAACTCCCAGAATCCCCAGTCTGTAGATTAGAGTTTTTCCTCAGCTTTAGCCATTTTTAGAGGGGTGGGCTTCAACTCCCACAATCCCCCAGTCTGTAGATTAGAGTTTTTCCTCAGCTTCAGCCATTTTTAGAGGGGTGGGCTTCAACTCCCACAATCCCCCAGTCTGTAGATTAGAGTTTTTCCTCAGCTTCAGCCATTTTTAGAGGGGTGGACTTCAACTCCCAGAATCCCCCAGTCTGTAGATTAGAGTTTTTCCTCAGCTTCAGCCATTTTTAGAGGGGTGGGCTTCAATTCCCACAATCCCCCAGTCTGTAGATTAGAGTTTTTCCTCAGCTTCAGCCATTTTTAGAGAGGTGGGCTTCAACTCCCAGAAGTCTTCATCCTGCAGGTTTGCATTTTTCTCAACTTCAGCCATTTTTAGAGACTTCAGCTCCCAGAATCCCCTAGCTTCTAGATCAGTGTTTCTCAGCCGTAGAAAATTCCAGATGGATGGACTTCAAAACTCAGAATCCCCCAGCCTTAGCTCAGAGTTTTTCCTCAAACTTTGCCATTTTTAGATGGGTGGACTTCAACTCCCAGAATTCCCCAGCCAGGGAATCGTCAGCAAGAACCCCCATTTAAGTTTTATACAGGTAGTTCTTCACTTTTCAGTGCCGTCATAACTTTGAGCTGTCATTAAATGAGTGTTAAGTATTCTTCTCACCAACCTGGGCCGAGCTCAAAACGTAAAATTGGACCTGCTTAATCGTTGGATGGGACACCATCAGGTAATCCACCATGTGGCTATACCAGGAAGGTATTGCGGGGGTGGGGGGGAAAGAACTTGGTGGAAGAAAGCGAGTTATGTCGCATTGCTGGGAAATTTACACCGAAGCGTCAGTAATTCCTCTTTCCATCCTTCTTCCTAGCAAGTAAACGAGGCTACGGGAGCCGGCGTGAATCCGGCGGTCAACGGTAGCAATGCCAACATCTCCCGCTGGGATATGGACAATGCCTTTTTCTTTGCCGGCACTGTGATCACCACAATTGGTACCCAGGCCTTGTTTGAAAGTTGGGCTGATCGCATAAACATGCTGGGCGGGTAGTTTGGTGAATGGGTGGCCTCAGTTTCACGATCTGTGCAATGGCTCCAATTGTTTGATTTAAAACGGGTAAACGAAACCCTGACCTAGCTTAGTTTATAGTTTCGGACCTTGGCTTGGGCTACATTGTGTAAAAGAGATAAATTTGGGAATCAAATGGAAAAAAAATCACATTTTTAAGTGAGTGGAGAGGGCCTCCCCCTTAACGCCCCCCCTAAAGAAAGACAAATACAGGAAATCCTTGAATTCTGATCAAAACTGGGAGCTAAGCTAAGTGTGTCACACTTGATTTTATGATTCTTTTATATATATAGATATATATATAAATATTTTATTAATTTTCTAGCTTTACAATCAAATACTTAACCGACAACGTGTTGTCTGGGTCCATTAGTAATTCAGGGATCTATATTAACTTCTTCAATATTAGATCCAATATTACACCATCAAATCTTTCCTCTCTTTTTCCAGGTGCCCCTGATTTCCCACACTAGGCAAATAGTGATTTTATGATTCTTTTATATATATATATATACATATAAATATTTTATTAATTTTCTAGTTTTACAGTCAAATACTTCACAGACAGCATGTTGTCTGGGTCCATTAGTAACTCAGGGATCTATATTAACTTCTTCGATATTAGCTCCAATATTAGAACCATCAAATCTTTCCTTTCTTCTTACGGTTCCCGATTTCCCACACTAGGCAAATAGTGATTTTTAGGATTCTTTTTTCCCACGGCCGTTACGTCGATCACCGCAGTTCTTAAGTGAAGCACGCGGTGGTTAAGTGAGCCCAGCTTCCCACCCACCCCCGTTGACTTTCCTTGTCCGAGGCCATCTGGAAAGGTAAACAAATAAAATAAAAAATGGCAGTTTAATTTAATTTAATTTAATTTAATTGTTTACACTTACCGGTATATGCCGCTCCTCTCCGAAGACTCGGAGCGGCTTACAACATATACAAACAATATTCATATCAAGTTGCCGAGCCGCGGGATTTTTTGATCTTACGTGACCGTGGGAATTCTGCAAGAGTTGTAATTGCGAGTTCCAAAAAAAAAAAAAAAGGCTTCAAGTAGACTGCCACTGAAGCTGGAGGCTTCGTTCCATTGCTCTGATGGAAACCCTTATTCAGCTACGGATTTTTGTTTTTTTTCCCCCACCCACTCTTCTTTTTCCGACGTCTCCTCTTGTCTCTCCATGATCCAAACAGGATTTGGCAATATCTCTCCCAAGACACGATACGGCCAGCTCTTCTGCATCTTCTACGCCTTGGTGGGAATCCCTCTTTTTGGGATGCTGCTGGCTGGGGTCGGCGATCAACTGGGTTCCTCTCTCCGGATAGGCATTGGAAAAATAGAAGATATTTTCCTGGTGAGCTCTCGTTGGCGATTCTCTTCCAGGAATTACCCGTTTTAATAGCCACTCATTGGAAGCGTGCTCTACAGGCGGTCCTCGACTTACGACGTCAAGCCGAGCCCGACATTTCGGTTGCTAAGCGAGGCGATTGTTGTTTGCCCCGTTCCACGGCCTTTCTTGCCCCCGTCCTTAAGTGAACACTGCAGCTGTTAAGTAAGTCACACGGTCGTGTAAGCGAATCTGGTTTCCCCCATTGATTTGCCTGGTCGGAAGGCTGCAAAAGGGGATCGCGTGACCCCGGGAGACGCTGCGACCGTCGTACGTACGAGTCAGTTGCCAAGCGTCTGAATTTTGATCACGTGGCCGTGAGGACGCTCTTAACGGTCGCAAGTGTGAAAACAGCCCTTAGTCACTTTTTTCCCCAATGCTGTGGTGACTGAACAAATGGTCGTAAAGTCGAGGACTCCCTGCATAGGACCTGCATCTCAGTCTGGGTTCTGTTCTCCTCCACAGAAGTGGCAGGTCAGCCCCACCATCGTCCGCGTCCTTTCGGCCCTGCTGTTCATCCTGATCGGCTGCCTGATCTTCGTCTCCTTGCCCACACTCATCTTCCAGTACGTGGAAGGCTGGAGCCTCCTGGAGAGCATCTACTTCGTGGTCATCACGCTGACCACGGTGGGCTTTGGGGACTACGTGGCAGGTGAGGCCCGGAGGAGAAACGGACCTCTTTTGCAAAGCGGGCCAGGCGGGATTCCAGCCTTTAGTCCTCTTGGGGGAAATTAACAACAGTTAAGAACAGAGGTGGAAGGGATCTTGGAGGTCTTCTAGTCCAACCCCCGATCAGACAGGAGATCCTAGACCATTTCAGGCAAATGGTGGTCCAGTCTCTTCTTAAAAACCTCCAGTGATGAGGGAGGGAGGGAGGAAAGGAGAGGAGAGGAGAGGAGAGGAGAGGAAGGAAGGAAGGAAGGAAGTTGGGAGGGAGAGAGGAAGGAAGGAAGGAGGGAAGGAAGGAAGTTGGGAGGGAGAGAGGAAGGAAGGAAGGAAGGAAGTTGGGAGGGAGAGAGGAAGGAAGGAAGGAAGATGGGAGGGAGAGAGAGGAAGGAAAATAGGGAGGGAGGGAGGCAGGGAGGAAAGGAAGGAAGGAAAGGAAGGAAGGAAGGAAGGAAGGAAGGAAGGAAGGAAGGAAGGAAGGAAGGAAGGAAGGAAGGAAGGAAGGAACCTGCATAAGCAGGAATTCCTATCAAACATAAGGGAATTCTTTCTTTCTTTGAGTTTTTAAAAATTATAAAACGTATGTGAGATATTATTTCAATACAATAATATTTCTATTGTATGGACTGGTGATTAGCAGCACTCGGAAGGGAGGGAGGGAGGGAGGAAGGAAGGAAGGAAGGAAGGAAGGTGGGCGATGGGCCCTCTCTGGCAGGTTGGGAGGCGTTGAGCAAGGGTTGCGAGCCTCCAGCTCCCACTGCCTTCTACCTGCCAGGTGACATGGGACGCAGCTCTTACTTCTGGTACCAACCACTGGTGATAGTCTGGATTCTCCTGGGAATGGCGTATTTTGCTTCCGTTCTGACCATGATTGGCAACTGGCTGCGGGTGTTGTCCAGACGCACAAGAGCCGAGGTGAGCATGCCACAAGCCCCCTCCCCCCTTATTTAAAACTGGGAGGGTTTTTCCGCCTGGTTGTGCTGGAGACGAGCCCCTACCACAGAATTTCCAACAAAGGAGAGGACTGCATAGGTAAGTCCTCAGCTTACGACCATTGACTTAGTGACTGCTCAGAGTTACAACGATACTGAAAAAGGGACTTACCACCCATCCTCACACTTGCAACGATTACATCACTCCCGCAGTCCCCAGATCAAAATCTGAGCATTTGGCAACCAGCCTGAATTTTACAATGGGGTTATCATTTGTGACTTTCCCAGCCAGTTTCTGACAAGCAAAGTCCAGGGGAAAAGCCAGGCTCGCTTAATGACTAGACGATTCAGTTAAAGACCGAAAGGATTTGCTTAACAACCGCGGCAAAGAGATAGTAAAATCAGGCATGACTCATTTAACAGCCCTCTTCCCAACTTGCAGTCGTACGTTGAGGACTAGCTGCAGTCCCTTCTGCACCCCTTGATCTGTTTAGGATCTATTTAGGAAACTATTTCCTAAAATGCTTTTTAGATTTGGTTTTAGGTTTTTGGAAATGTTGAGATGTTGTTTTTATTTATGTTGTTAGCCGCTCCGAGTCCTCGGAGAGGAGCGGCATAAAAATTTAATTAATAAATAATAATAATAATTAATAAAAAGTATGATTTTGGCTGAAGAGCAGATCCACACGACCCTCTCAAAACTTTCCACCCGGTTTGAAAGTTTCCCAAGTTAACTGAAAAGCAAAGACGTTCGTTTAAGTGCATGTAAAAAAAAAAATCCTCACCCATCCTAGCCAGGAAAATGTCCTCCCATTACAGCAAACCATTTTGGTTAGATGAATGAAACCAGTTGCTGGATTTGCATAATTATCATAGTTAGGGGTTGAACCCTTCTGCAACAGACCACGATTAAAATCCAGTAAACCTTGTCTATTTTCCAGAGGCACGTCTTTGTGTCTTTAAACCCTGGCTAAACCAAAGCCTAAACCTTTCTTGCCTAAAATGACTTGGTTTCTCGTAACTAAAGTCAGTGTACTTTCTAGAAAAATATAAATATACATCAAGTAGAGTCTCCCCTCGACTCTTCAATCTTTTTTTTCCCCAGAAAAGGAGAATCTTTTGTAGGCAGTTTTCAAATCCAGATTTGAAACTGGATAGCTCTGGGATCAGCCCCAAGATTGCACTCCCCAAAACGATACCTTCCGAAGGATCGTAAAACCCATAAAAACCGGAACGCGATTTCAGAGGCCGCATGGAAAGCGTCTCCGTTTTAATCTGGAACGTTGGAAACGGTCAGGACGCCCGTTCAATTTGGCAACTCTTAGAAGGGGTCCGTTGCATTTGGCCATCGAAGGGAAGCAAACGAACCAACCTCCAGGTATCTAAAGTGTTTTATTAAGTCAATAGTTTCATTAAGCCGACGGAAGCTTTGGCCTGGTGAAAACGTCCAGCGTTTCCCAGCCAAAAACCTCGGGCCAAATTCAGCCAAATCCTGACCTCACCTTGCCTGCCTCTTAAAACATTGATCTGGAAAAGAACAGAAAGATCAAAGAATTGCAAATCCTGAGCGGTTCTTGATATCAAGGTAACATCATCAGGGGTAACAAGGTGTTACCTACTTGGGTCATGAGAAGCCTGCAAGCAAACAGCCAAGCTCAGAGAGCACCAAGGACCCCACAATCCTCCTCCTCCTCCTCCACTGCTGCTGCTGCTGCTGCTGCTACTACTACTACTTCTACTTCTACTTCTACTTCTACTTCTACTTCTACTTCTACTTCTACTTCTACTTCTTCTTCTTCTTCTTCTTCTTCTTCTTCTTCTTCTTCTTCTTCTTCTTCTTCTCCTCTGCCTCCTCCTCCTTCTTCTCCTTCTCCTCCTCCTCCTCCACTTCTTCTTCTTCTTCTTCTTCTTCTTCTTCTTCTTCTTCTTCTTCTTCTTCTTCTTCTTCTTCTTCTTCTTCTTCTTCTTCTTCTTCTTCTTCTTCTTCTTCTTCTTCTTCTTCTCCTTCTCCTCCTCCTTCTCCTCCTCCTCCACTTCTGCTTCTTCTTCTGCTTCTTCTTCTGCTTCTTCTTCTTCTTCTTCTTCTTCTTCTTCTTCTCCTTCTCCTCTGCCTCCTCCTCCTTCTTCTCCTTCTTCTCCTCCTCCTCCACTTCTTCTTCTTCTTCTTCTTCTTCTTCTTCTTCTTCTTCTTCTTCTTCTTCTTCTTCTTCTCCTCTGCCTCCTCCTCCTTCTTCTCCTTCTCCTCCTCCTCCTCCACTTCTTCTTCTTCTTCTTCTTCTTCTTCTTCTTCTTCTTCTTCTTCTTCTTCTTCTTCTTCTTCTTCTTCTTCTTCTTCTTCTTCTTCTTCTTCTTCTTCTTCTTCTCCTTCTCCTCCTCCTTCTCCTCCTCCTCCACTTCTGCTTCTTCTTCTGCTTCTTCTTCTGCTTCTTCTTCTTCTTCTTCTTCTTCTTCTTCTCCTTCTCCTCTGCCTCCTCCTCCTTCTTCTCCTTCTTCTCCTCCTCCTCCACTTCTTCTTCTTCTTCTTCTTCTTCTTCTTCTTCTTCTTCTTCTTCTTCTTCTTCTTCTTCTTCTTCTTCTTCTTCTTATCCTTCTCCTCCTCCTTCTCCTCCTCCTCCACTTCTGCTTCTTCTTCTGCTTCTGCTTCTTCTTCTTCTTCTTCTTCTTCTTCTTCTTCTTCTTCTTCTTCTTCTTCTTCTTCTTCTTCTTCTTCTTCTTCTTCTTCTTCTTCTTCTTCTTCTTCCTTCTTTCTTCTTTCTTCCTTCTTCTTCTTTCTTCTTCTTCCTTTTCTCCTCCTCCTCCTCCTCAATTCCCATTTCCTTCTGCCACTGATGATGTTCCCTAGCTGGATCGTGAAAGGTCCGCCAGAAAACAACTCAGCTCAGAGAGCACCAAGCACCCCTCATTCCATCCCCAAGCTACAAACATTCTCCTTTATTGGAATCGCAAATCCTTTTCTTTCTTTTTTTTTAATGTTTTGTTTTCTAGCGATTGATGCTTTGGCGCTAAAACTGGATTACGGCTAATTGCTGCTTTCGGCCCACTGAACGGTCATGAGCATTTGTTTTAATCTGCACGATATCCCAAACTGGTTGCGGAAGGAGGAATTAATTTAAACTGCAGCTGGCAATTTCCTAGCTGGAGAATTCACACACACACACACACACACACACACACACACACACACACACACACACACACACACACACACACACACACACAGACACACACACACACACACACACACACTTCTAACAGCTACAGGCTGGGCACCAGGCCATTTTGCCACTCCAAAAAACCCAGATGGTGTTAATTTTGTTCCCACGGCCTTAATTGAAAGCCGTTTCTCTCCCACTGATGCTTGATGGGCAAAGGGCAAGCAGAGAGAAACAAACCAAGTTAGAACTAGAACTAGAAAACTAGAAGCCGGCTCTTGTTGTATGCAGGCCCCTTTGGAATGGCTTGGACTACAAGCCCCATCCTCCCTACAATTCATCCGGGATGGAATTCCTGTTTGAAAAAAGGCAGATTTGGGCTACCCCGTTGCATTTTTTAAAAAGACAGGCGCTCCTCAATTTACACCATCGTTCGTTTAGTGACTGCTGGAAGTTAACAACCGCGTTGGGGAAAAAAGAGGGACTTATGACTGTTTTTCACACATAATGCCCGTCGCAGCATCAGGCAATCAAAACTCAGACCTTTGGCAAGGGCCCGAATCGCAATTGCGTGACCGTAGGGGCACTGCAACAGTCATCGATACGAGAAAATGAGACGGGGGCGGGATTTAAATGTAATAAAGAAATAAAAGCACGGATTGATTGTTAAATCACTTTTATTCAGCACTGTCAGAACTTTAAACCGTCGCTAAACAAATGTCTGTAAATTGAGGACCGGTTTGACGTTTCTACCCAGCACAATATTTAGAAGCAAAGCAATCCCTAAAATTGCAGTAATAAAGTCAGCCTACAGCACAAAGTCTCCCCAGTACAGGCAGTCCTCGCCTTACGACCAAAACCGAGCCCCCATTTTTTTGTTGTTAAGCGAGACATTTGTCAAGTGAGTTGTTTTTTACGACCTTTCTTGCTGCAGCGATTAAGGGAATCACTGCAGTTGTTAAGCTAGTAACACGCAGTAGTTGTTAAGTCAATCTGGCTTTGTCAGAAAAGGGGATCACGTGACCCCAGGACACTGCAGCCGTCATAAGTATGAGTCAATTGCCAAATGTCTGCATTTTGATTAGATGAGCTGCTACAATGGCAAAAAGGACAATAAGTCACCTTTTTCAGTGCCTTATTGTAACTTTCAACAGCCGCTAAACTGTTGTAACTATTGTAGGTCAAGGACTACGTGTAACCATCAGATTCACACTTAACTTGATCCCGACAGATTCCCTTTCCCATTTTGAGCCCGAGCATTAGCTTGCATCGAGTTTTTCTTAGGATTAATTTTATTATTGGGAAAACCCAGCCCTGGAGATCCCAAAGGTGCTGGACTTCCTAGTTTTTCTTTAAGACGTTTCGCTTCCCATCCCAGAAGCTTCTTCGGGTTCTGACGTTCTCCTCCCAGTTGCTTCCCCAGAACCGGAAGAAGCTTCCCAGATGAGTAGAGAAACCTCTTCAAAGAGAAGCAAAGAAAGTCCAGGGGCCTCCTGCAAAAGCGCCTTTGGGACAATCCCTGACTCGGAGGACGGAGCATCTCCATGGACAACCAGCCCCGAGGAATTCTGGAGTTTGCGGAGGCCTGGGTGGTCTCTGGCCCTCTTTGCACCTTGATTTTCCTGCTTCTCCACAGATGGGGGATTTCACAGCTCACGCCGCCTCCTGGACCGGCAACGTGGCGTCGCAGCTCCGTGTCCCGAGCGTGGCTTTCCCGGATAAGTTGCACCGGGTCGCCTCCATAAAGACGAAGCCGTTGTCACCTTCCGCCATCCTGTCACAAGGGGAAAACCCGCTGTCTTCGTCGCCGCCTCCGTTTCTCTTGCAGCACCCGGATCTAACGCCCCCTGTCCCGATGCTCTGCCCGGGACATTCCTCATCCCCGCCACAAAACACCCCTCCACTGAACACCCGCCGTGCTGCTTCCCCACGGCCGATAGACTACACGGGAGAAAATCTGGCTTTCATCGATGAGAGCTCCGACACTCTCAGCGAAGGAGGGCCCCCTTCCACCCGTCTGCCTCGTCGCTGGCGCCCACGGGCACGGCATCGCATGGACCCCGCCGGGCCCGCGGGGTTACCCATGGTTCTCCTGAGCCGGACCCGGGACAAAGGCGAATCGGTGTGAAGACAGGAGCGGGTCCCTGCATAACTTGGAGGGATTGTCTGATCCGCAGTGCCGGATCCATCCACCTGTTCTCTCCCTCGCCTCCTGGCGGAGCGAAATCCTAAGCAATTCTGTCCTTCTTTGCACGAGAGTTTACTGCTCTGGCATGTGTCTATCTTCTTTGCAGCGACAACAGGGGCCTCCTGGCAGTGCCCCACGTTCTTGGCATTTCCCCCTCTCTGGAATGGTAGGTGGGAAAGAACCCCGGGAGACAGGGTGAATAGGTACTGCCTAGCGAACAGTCAGATAAGAGACAGCTGAGCCATTGGCTGCGCAGTGGACAGGCTCAGAAGAGACCCTTCCCAGTTTCTCCAGTTGTAAAAGAGAGGAGGAGGAGGAGGAGGAGGAGGAGGAGGAGGAGGAGGAGGAGGAGGAGGAGGTGGTGGTTATCCAGTTGAATCTGACTCAATTCATCAGAATAAAGCTGGAAGGGACCTTTGAGGTCTTCCAGTCCAACCCCCTGATCAAGCAGGAAACCCAATACCATTCCAGACAAGACACTATCCAATCTCTTCTTAAAAATCTCCAGTATTGGAGCACCTACAACTTCTGGAGGCAAGCTGTTCCACTGGTGATTTGTTCTCACGGTTAGGAAATGTCTCCTTCATTCCAGATTGTTTCTTTCCTTGGATTAGTTTCCATCCGTTGCTTCTTATCCTGCCTCCAGGTGCTTTGGAGAATAAGTTGACCCCCTCTTATTTGGGGCGGCCCCTCAAATCCTGGAATTTTATTTTATTTTATTTTATTCGGATTTGTATGCCGCTCCTCTCCGAAGACTCGGAATACCGCTAATCCTTTTTTCTGGACTAGCCCTATCCAGTTCCGGCATATGTTTTAATCATCTGAATTGCTCTCCTCTGCACTTTTTCTGAAGTCTCAACATCCTTTTTGTTAACGTGGTGGTGACCAAAACTGGATGCAGTGTGTTCCAGGTCTGGCCTTACTAAGGTTTTACCAAGCGGTACAAATACTTCACGTGATTTTGATTCTACGTCTCTGTTTATACCCCCGGCTTTTTGGGCTGCTGCCGTACACGGATGGCTCACGTTTAAGTGATCGTCCACTAGGACTCCAATGTCCCTCTCACCATTTCTGATCTTTGAACCAGGTTTCGCCTAATCTGTACTTGTACCTTTGGTTTTTCCTGCCCTAAGTGTAAAACCTCGGTAATTCTCTGGGCCGGCTCTCTCCACCTCTTCCGATCTGGCGCTGCTTCTTTGAGTCGTCCTATGCTCTGGTTGGTGTCAGCTTTGATGGTGTGTCCAGTCACCCTGTCCTTGTCCTCCTTTTACAACTACCGGTAACTCTTCCCAACCTAATGGCTTTCTCCAGGGAATTCCCCCACCCAACATAGCCAAAGTAAGCAAGGCACAGTTTTCGTGATTTTTGCCTTCTGGTGACGTATCCCTATAAAAGCGACAGTGGGAGATTCGTATTTTCAGACTTCTAAAATAGAGATCAGCCTTCTCATGTAAACCAGGCAGGAAACCCAATCAGATCAGCGAATTAATAATAATAATAATAATAATAATAATAATAATAATAATAATAATAATAATAATAAAGTTGGAAGGGACCTTGGAGGTCATGTAGTCCAACCCCCTGCTCAGGCAGGAAACCCTACACCATTTCAGACAAATGGCTGTCCAGTCTCTTCTTGAAAACTTCCAGTGTTGGAGCATTCACCGCTTCTGGAGGCAGGTTGTTCAACTGGTTAATTGTTCTAATTGTCAGGAAGTTTCTCCTTAGTTCCAGGTTGCTTCTCTCCTTGATCAGTTTCCATCCGTTGCTTCTTGTCCTGCCTTCAGGCGCTTTGGAGAATAGCTTGACTCCCTCTTCTTTGGGGCAGCCCCTGAGATACTGGAACGTTGCTATCATGTCCCAAGTAAGAAGAAATCTCTTGCAAAGTCTGAAATTCTTTCCCCCGTCTCTTTTTCAGCCAGAGAAACTAGGGAGGGTCCCTTCTGAGCCCCTTGCCTCAGCTACTGTCAGCGGTCCTCGACTTACAACCGTTGGTGGAGTGACCGTTGAAAACGACAACATTTTTCACGCTGTTGCGGCCTTCCCCATGATCACGTGAGCAGAATTCGGACGCTTGGCAGTTGACTCCTATTGACGACGGTTGCAGTGTCCAGGATTCCTGGGACCCCCTTTTGTGACCTCCAGTGGGGAAGCCGGATTCATTTTGCAACTGTGTGACTCAATCCATGCAGCAAGAAAAGTCGTGAAATGGGACAAAACTGACTGCACTGAGTTGAAGTCCACAAGCTTAAAAGTTGCCGGAGGTTGGAAGCGCCTCTCTTATTTGACTGTTCCCCGGGCAGCCTCCTTTCATCCTTCTCCCAAGGTCTTTCCCGCAAACCATGACAGGATCCTTTCTGCACAATGGCTACTCTTTCTCAGCCCTCCTGAGGACCCCCCACACACACATCTTGCGCTTCTAAAATTTACAGGGGGGGAGGGGCATCTCCACCTATGTGCCTGTGGTAGCGGCGGGGTCTCTTCCAGGCTTCTGAATGGAACGTCTTGGCAAATTGGCACCACCGCCACCCAGCCCAGCTCTGAGCGTTGGCTTAGTCTCTCTTTGCATGTTCTTCAGTTCTGCACATACACACAACCCTTTCCTCTCTTGGGTGTCAGGTTTGGGAGCATTTCTACAAAACAGGAACAAGGGGGGGGTCAGTCCTCGGTCCCTCTCTGCCTCTCCCCCAAGGAATTCTGGGTCATGTAGTTCCGAGACAAAAGGGGGAGCAACCGGTCTCGTTACGAAAGACATTGTCCAAGACTCGGAGTAAAACAGGCCCATTCAACGCCCGTCGGTTTCATACAGGTAGTCCTCAGCTTACGACCATTTGCTTAGCAACCGTTCAGAGTTGCAGCGGCACCGAAAAAAGGGATTTACGGCCGGTCTCCGCACTTACGACCGTCACAGCATCCCCAGGGTGGTGTGAGTGTGTCCTTTTGCGACCTTTCCCAATTGGCTCCTGACGAGCAAAGTCAACAGGGGGAATTGGAATCGCCTAACGAGCACACGATCCACTTAAGAACTGCAGTGATTTGCTTAAGGACCAACTTAAAATTGGGTGTGACTCGCTTAGTAGTAACCAGCTCACTAAGCAAAGGAAATTCTGGTCCCAATTGTAGGTTGTGTGTTGAGGACTACCTGTATCGTTTTGTGGTCTTGATAAAATTGTAGAGCACCAGGATCTTCTGAGAAAGAAAGAGAGAGAGAGAGAGAGAGAGAGAGAGAGAGAGAGAGAGAGAGAGAGAGAGGAAACAAGCAAGCAAGCAATAAAGAAAGGAAAGAAAGAAAAAAGGAAAGGGAAAGAAAGAAAGTGAAAGGAGAAAGAAAGAAAAAAGGAATGAAAAAGTGAAAGAAAGGAGAAAGGAAAGAAAGAAAAGAGAAAGAGACAGAAAGGGAAAGAAAGAGAGGGATTACAAGGAGACAAACATCCTTTTCATTCTGTCTTCCATCTTTCACTTCACAAATGTGCCTGTTCTTATCTTGTGTATTTTATCAAGTAGGGCTGTGATGAAAATTAAAGAAATTAAGACAACACAACAGCTATTCTGGCCTTTTGTGTGTGTTTGTGTCCGGCATCGCTTCCTTTGCTCATTAAAAATCCAGACCAAATGGTGCCTTAATTCCTTTTGCCTTCAAACTTCCATTATTTTCTCCTCCCTCATTTCCCTGATTTTGGGAGGGTGGGGGTGGTTTTCTATTTATTTATTTGCTTACTTTTATCCCGACTTATTATTCTCTTTATATATATAACTGGTTGTTTTTTTTTTTAAATCTTGTCTTTAACAGAGTTTCAAATCCAGTGCGTCTCAGGGCTGTCAATTCTGAGATGCAGTGGTGGGAAAGAGGCCCCCGGCTTATGGCAGTTACGTTCTGAAACTGATGGCAGGTAGGGTGAAACTGACTAGATCCATCTGGATGAAACGGTCCTGTGAAATTGACCGGGATCCGGTTCGTGACATGATCCTCTGAAACTGACTTTATCCGGTGGGACGAAATGGTTCTGTGAAATTCGCTAGATCCAGTTGGTGCAATGGTCCTGTGAAATTGTCTAGAGCCAGTTGGATGACGTGGTCCATACAATACAACTGTTACTGCGTTGAAATAATACCTCACGTTGTTAAAAACTCAAAAGAAAGAAAGGATTCCCTTAGGTTTGATGGGCACTCCTGCTGAGGTAGCCAAGGTAAAACGGAGGCGTTAGGCTGCCTTTATTGATCTGTGTGGTTAAATTAGCAAAAAAAAAATCTCTTTTATCTTCTACCGCAGCCCACCTTTGCACCTACACCGGCCTTCCTGTTAAAAGACCAAAAAGTTCAGAATCTGCCCGGTGAACTTCTTAATTTGCACAAGGTTCACGTTGATTAAAACATGCAGCCGTAGATCAAAGGCCGTTTTGCAGAGAGATAATGAATACTCAGCAGCCACCAAATGGACTCTTGATGATTTAGACCTGTAACTCTTCTCCCTTGGGGCCTTTGGCTAAAATAAGGCCACTCAAAAGAATTGGCACATGAAGCACTCTGCTGCTGTAACCAGAGCGCTCAATTTTGTTGTTGGTGTTGTTGTTGCCAACACTTGAATTTTTAAAGGAGAGACTGGACAGCCATTTGTCTGAAATGGTATACCATTCAAAACCTCCAGTGTTGGAAACAACAACAACAATAATAAAGTTGGAAGGGACCCTGGAGGTTATCTAGTCCAACCCCCTATAGGGTTTCCTGCCTGAGCAGGGGGTTGGACTAGATGACCTCCAGAATCCCTTCCATTTATTATTATTATTATTATCATCATCATCATCATCATCATCATATTATCATTATCATTTCCAACCCTGGAAGTTTTTAAGAAGAGACTGGACAAACCATTTGTCTGAAATGGTATAGGGTTTCCTGCCTGAGCAGGGGGTTGGACTAGATGACCCCCAAGGTCCCTTCCAACTTTATTATTATTATTATTATTATTATTATCGTTATTATCATCATTATTTTATTATTATCATTGTTATCATTGTTATTATTATCATCACCATCATCATCATTATTAAAATAACATTCAGTTGATGGGAAAGACAGCAGAACAGGAAGATTAAGAGGAAAAAAAAGGGAAGTCAGCCTCAGCAGAAGACGGAGCGATAAATGGAATTTTGGGTTGTGCGGAATTCTGTTGCCGTGGGGTTGAGAGAAAAACACTTTGTGTGGAGTGGGTTATCTTTATCGATTAGCTGCCCACCCCCTCAGCCTGACCTACTCGGCAGGGGTGGCGTTGAAAGAGCCGTGCAGGCATCCAGTAGGTAATCATTTTGATTAGGGTCACAGACCTGCGTTACAAATAAGAGATAATAACAACAACAACAGTAATAGTAATGTAGAACCATAACAAACAATAAATAATAATAATAATAATAATAATAACAACACAACAAAACAACAACATCCAGGAGATGTGTGCCATGAGAGTCTGTGCAACATTGTGGAAGTCGACCAGCTGAGCATCTGGGAAGAGAGGTTCAGCCCAGCACATGGGACTACAACTCCCATGTGCTGCAGCCAGGCTGAGACGAACAGGGCAGGGTGGCCTCCTGCCCTGGAATAAGTGGGTCGTGTAGTCGCAAACAGGACTACCAAAGACATGTCTGGAATGGCAAGAAATAGACTGAATGTTCACGAAAGCAAGCAGCGTAAATATCCAGTCCAATTGTTGCTCTTTGGAGTGAGCACCACTCAGCGAAGCCAGGGTCTTGAAATTGGAGCGGCAACTTCAAGGTAGGAATATTACGTTGGAAAATCAGAGCAAACTCCCCTTCCTGTCTCCTCTCAGGTGATTTCGAAATGGAAAAAGATGAGAGTAAATCAAAACTGCCGTCTACCTCCGATGGGATCAAAACTCAGGTAAGAGATGGAAGTCCGTGATTCTGGGCTGCCAAAATCCAATTAACAAAATTAACAGAACAACAAAGTTGGGAGGGTCATGAGACGTCTGCAAGAAAACAACCAAGCTCAGAGAGCACCAAGGACCCCACAGTCCTCCTCCTCCTCCTCCTCCTCCTCCTCCTCCTCCTCCTCCTCCTCCCCTCCCTTCCAGCACTGATGATGTTCTCTAGTTGGGTCATGAAACATCTGCAAGAAAGCCACCAAGCTCCAAGGGCACCAGGGACCCCACTATCTGTTTATCTTCTTCCTCCTCCTCCTCCTCCTCCTCCTCCTCCTCCTCCTCCTCCTCCTCTTCTTCTTCTTCTTCTTCTTCTTCTTCTTCTTCTTCTTCTTCTTCTTCTTCTTCTTCTTCTTCTTCTTCTTCTTCTTCTTTCTTCTCCTTCTCCTCCTCCTCCTCCTCCTCCTCCTCCTCCTCCTTCCTCTTCCTCCTCCTCCCCCTCGTCTCCACAAACCCCATTCCTTTCTAGTACTGATGATGTTCCCTAGTTGGGTCATAAAATGTCTGCAAGAAAACAACCAAGAGAGCACCAAGGACCACACAGTCCTCCTCTTCCTCCTCCTCCTCCTCCTCCTCCTCCTCCTCCTCCTCCTCCTCCTCCTCTCTGCAAACCCCTCTCCCTTCTAGCACTGATGACGTTCCCTAGTTGGGGGTCCCGAAACATCTGCAGGAAAACCACCCCAGCTCAGAGACCACCCAGGACCTCCTCATTTCAGCCCTGAGCCGCCAACCTTCTCCTTTATTTCAAATCCGGATTCGCTGGAGGTCACTCTGAGCCCTTGTCGTCTTGCAGGAGGCAGCGGATGGCCTGGCTGAAGAAGAGGCAAACTTGGGGAAGGAAGTGGAGCTTTTTCTTCAGGAAGAATTAGATAAACTCTTGGCCGAAAACGAAACCGCCGAAGAAGGAGCCGAGCAGCTGCCCAGGAAAACAAGCCAGGAATCCAAGGCTAGTGAGAAACCCAGGGGACCTCCCAAGAAGACCAAGGTTGGTGTGGAGCAAGCCAGCGGGCTGGAGAAAACGGGGGTCGACGAAGACCTCCTGACCTTGCTGGATGAACCATGGGACCTTCTCAAGGAGCCCACTGGGGGTGAGTTGGAGAATCAGTGGGACAATTTATCCATGTTGGATGAATCGACGCTGGAACTGAAGCCCAAGGAGATGGAAGTAGGTCCTTCAAGGCAAGACGAAGCGGCGAAGATCTCAGCGGAGGAGGAGGAGGAGGAGGAGAAGAAGAGAGGAAGCCAGGAGAAGGAGGAACGCCTGGTCAAGATGTCAGCCAAGGGGGGACAACACCTCCTGCAGCCCGTCTTCCTAGATTACATGGAGGAAGAGGATAACTTGAAGGACGGATCCAAGCACAGCTTGTGGTGAGTAGAAGGAGGGAGACCAAAAAAAATCCAGGTAGTCCTCGACTTAACAACAGTCCATTTAGTGACTGTTCGAAGTTACAACAGGAA
This sequence comes from Bothrops alternatus, assembly GCA_034064705.1. Lineage (NCBI taxonomy): Eukaryota > Metazoa > Chordata > Lepidosauria > Squamata > Viperidae > Bothrops > Bothrops alternatus. The sequence continues at coordinate 141,548 of JARGCV010000119.1, read as the reverse complement.
AAAGGTGACTTACGAGCCTTGTTCGCACTTACCACCCTTGGGGTCTCCCCGGGGTCACGTGATCAAAATTTTTTTTCCAAGTTTCTAGTCCTCAAGGCTGAGATTTATTTTTCTCGATCATTTTTTTTAAAAAACGAGTCCAAAGTGGTGCAAACATTCAGAGACATTGAAAAGATGCAGAAAGTCCTTTTTAAACCTCCAGGTTTATTTCTCCCTCCCTCCCTCCCTCTCTCCCTCCCTCTCTCTCTCCCTCCCTCCCTCCCTCTCTCTCCCTCCCTCCCTCTCTCTCTCCCTCTCTCTCTCTCCCTCCCTCTCTCTCTCCCTCCCTCCCTCTCTCTCCCTCCCTCTCTTTCTCTCCCTCTCTCTCTCCCTCCCTCCCTCTCCCTCTCTCCCTCTCTCTCCCTCCCTCCCTCTCTCTCCCTCCCTCTCTTTCTCTCCCTCTCTCTCTCCCTCCCTCCCTCTCCCTCTCTCCCTCTCTCTCCCTCCCTCCCTCTCTCTCCCTCCCTCTCTTTCTCTCCCTCTCTCTCTCCCTCCCTCCCTCTCCCTCTCTCCCTCTCTCTCCCTCCCTCCCTCCCTTTCTCTCTCTCCCTCCCTCTCTTTCTCTCCCTCTCTCTCTCCCTCCCTCCCTCTCCCTCTCCCTCTCTCTCCCTCCCTCCCTCTCTCTCCCTCCCTCTCTTTCTCTCCCTCTCTCTCTCCCTCCCTCCCTCTCCCTCTCTCCCTCTCTCTCCCTCCCTCCCTCTCTCTCCCTCCCTCTCTTTCTCTCCCTCTCTCTCTCCCTCCCTCCCTCTCCCTCTCTCCCTCTCTCTCCCTCCCTCCCTCCCTTTCTCTCTCTCCCTCCCTCTCTTTCTCTCCCTCTCTCTCTCCCTCGCTCCCTCTCCCTCTCTCCCTCTCTCTCCCTCCCTCCCTCCCTCCCTCCCTTTCTCTCTCTCTCTCTCTCTCTCTCTCTCTCTCTTGCAATTTTCTCTCATCTTTGCTCATTTTTTCCGGGACGAAGATTTAGGATTTCCAGGTGTTTTTGCACGTGCTCTGGAACTGCCTCTGAGTATGTCTTACGTGATCAAAATTGAGATGCTCGGAAACTGGCATGTACTTAAGACGGTTGCGGCGTCCCGGCGGGTCACGTGATTCCCCTTTTGCGACCTTCCCCCATGGGGGGAGCCGGATCCACTTAACAACCAGGTCACTGACTTGTCCAACTGCAGCCATTCCCTTAAGAATTTTGAGTTTTGGGGGGTTTTCCCCCCCCTCTGCTTTGCTGTCCTTCCAGGTCCATGCGAAGCAACATCGGGGCAATCTTTGAGCATAAAATCCAGGTAAGAGGGGGAAAGAAGAGAGGGAGGGAGGAAAAGAAATAGGGATGGGTGGATGGAAGGAAAAGAAAGAGAAAGGTAAGGAAGGCGGGAGGAAAAGAAAGGGATGAAAGGAGGGGAAGACATAAGGTCAAGGAAGGGAGGGTGGGAGGAAGGAAGAGAGAGAGAGAGAAAGAAAGGAAGGAAGGAAGGAAGGAAGGGGGATGAAAGGAAGGAAGGAAGAAAGGGATGAAGGAAGGACAGAAGAGATGAAAGGAGGAAAAAATAAGGGCATTGAAGGGAGGGTGGAAGGAAGAGAGAGAGAGAGAGAGAGAAAGGAAGGAAGGGGGATGAAAGGAAGGAAGGAAGGAAGGAAGAAAGGGATGAAGGAGGGAAGGAAGGACAGAAGAGATGAAAGGAGGAAAAAATACTTACAGGACCGCTTACTGCTAGCAAATACCTCCCGCCGTCCGGTACGCTCCCACAGAGAGGGCCTCCTCAGGGTGCCGTCGGCCAGACAATGTCGACTGGCGACCCCCAGGGGGAGAGCCTTCTCTGTGGGAGCTCCAACGTTTTGGAACGAGCTCCCCCCCCCCCCGAACTCCGTACGATGACGGACTTACGCACCTTCCGTCGGGAACTGAAAACTTTCCTTTTTCAACAGGCCGGCCTGGCATAGAAGCTCCGGCTCCAACCGGGTGAAAATGTTTTAGGGGGATTGTGCAATTTTTAGGATTTTTGTAATTTTTATGATTTTAGGATTTGTATATATTGGGTTTTATAGATTTTATGGCCTAATTTGTTTAATTTATTTTTAAATATTTTAATTTTGTACATTTATATGTTTTTAAATTTTAAGGCTGTAAACCGCCCCGAGTCCTTCGGGAGAGGGGCGGTATAGAAATTTAATAAATAATAATAATAATAATAATAAAATAAGGGCATTGAAGGGAGGGTGGAAGGAAGAGAGAGAGAGAGAAAGGAAGGAAGGGGGATGAAAGGAAGGAAGGAAGAAAGGGATGAAGGAAGGACAGAAGAGATGAAAGGAGGAAAAAATAAGGGCATTGAAGGGAGGGTGGAAGGAAGAGAGAGAGAGAGAGAGAAAGGAAGGAAGGGGGATGAAAGGAAGGAAGGAAGAAAGGGATGAAGGAGGGAAGGAAGGACAGAAGAGATGAAAGGAGGAAAAAATAAGGGCATTGAAGGGAGGGTGGAAGGAAGAGAGAGAGAGAGAAAGGAAGGAAGGGGGATGAAAGGAAGGAAGGAAGGAAGGAAGAAAGGGATGAAGGAGGGAAGGAAGGACAGAAGAGATGAAAGGAGGAAAAAATAAGGGCATTGAAGGGAAGGTGGGAGGAAGGAAGAGAGAGAGAGAGAAAGAAAGGAAGGGGGATGAAAGGAAGGAAGGAAGAAAGGGATGAAGGAGGGAAGGAAGGACAGAAGAGATGAAAGGAGGAAAAAATAAGGGCATTGAAGGGAAGGTGGGAGGAAGGAAGAGAGAGAGAGAGAAAGAAAGGAAGGAAGGAAGGGGGATGAAAGGAAGGAAAGAAGAAAGGGATGAAGGAGGGAAGGAAGGACAGAAGAGATGAGAGGAGGAAAAAATAAGGGCATTGAAGGGAGGGTGGAAAGAAGGAAGAGAGAGAGAGAGAAAGAAAGGAAGGAAGGAAGGGGGATGAAAGGAAGGAAGGAAGAAAGGGATGAAGGAGGGAAAGAAGGACAGAAGAGATGAAAGGAGGAAAAAATAAGGGCATTGAAGGGAGGGTGGAAGGAAGGAAGAGAGAGAGAGAGAAAGAAAGGAAGGAAGGGGCATGAAAGGTAGGAAGGAAGGGATGAAGGAGGGAAAAAAGGACAAGAGATGAAAGGAGGAAAAAATAAGGGCATTGAAGGGAAGGTGGGAGGAAGGAAGGAAGAGAGAAAGAAAGAAAGAAAAAAGGAAGGAAGGAAGGAAGAAAAAGAGAGGAAGGAAGGAAGGAAGGAAGAGAGAAAGAAAGAAAGAAAAAAGGAAGGAAGGAAGGAAGAAAAAGAGAGGAAGGAAGGAAGGAAGGAAGAAAGGGATGAAGGAAGGAAACAAGAGATGAAAGGAAGGAAAAATAGGATGGGATGGACTGGAGAGGAGAGGAGAGGAGAGGAGAGGGGAGAAGAGGGAAGGGAGGAAAGGGGAGAGGGGAGGAGAGGAGAGGAGAGGGAAGAGGGGAGGGGGAGACGAGAGAGAAGAGGGGAGGGGAGGGCCATGGATCCTTGCAAATGTCTTTCCCCCCTCAGAATTTGCAAAACCTGAAGGACACCATCCAGAGGAAAAGCATAACTACACTTCCACATGGTTATTTCAGCAAGTAAGTTCCTCCACAGCCCGGATGAGCATCTCGCAATCTTTTAATTCACCAACCTCTCCCTTAGCGGCGCTGTCCTCGGCTTACGGCCACAACTGAGCCCAAATGGGGTCGCAGGTCGAGGACTGCCTGCCTTGTGCAAGCTCCTTCGGCAGCTTCTCTCCCACCTGCCAGGCCCTTGGCCAAAGAGGGAACCTTGACTTTCTTATAAACAGAAGATCGGGATTTATACTTGGCAGGGATGATTTCCTTTTCCCGCTTCTTGCCGTTCATTTATCCGACTTCGGCGCCCTTGAACGGCTGCCCATCCCAGGCCCAGGCCCAAGCCGGAGGAGCTGGACAGCTCTGGCAGGAGGTCAGAGGAGGACAGGAACGGTCCAGCCAAAGCCGCTGTGCATTAATTGACCCGGAGTCTTTCCTCTCTCCTTTAAAGGTTGCCCAAATGCTTCACCCGGAGCGGGGCTGCTGAAAAAGAAGAGGTGGGTGCCAAAAATCCTTGACTGTAACCCTCAGTTCGTTTTTTAACAGGGTGCATCATTCTCCTCCTCCTCCTCCTCCTCTTCTTCTTCTTCCTCCTCCTCCTCCTCCTCCTCCTCCTTCCCTTCCTTCTCTTCCTCTTCACCACTTTTTTCCCTTCTCCACTTTTCCTCCCGGTACACTTTCTTCTACTTTTCGTTCTCCCTCTTTTTTCCCCTCCTTCCTTTCCACCTTCTTCTTCTCTTCCTTTTCTCATCCATCTTTTCCTTCTTCACCTTCTCCTCCTTCCTCCTCCTCCTCCACCATCCCTTCTCCTTCCCATCCTCCTCCTCCTCCTCACCACTTTTTTCTCTTTCTCTTCTCCACTTTTCCTCCCCTCTTACACTTTCTTCTACTTTTCGTTCTCCCTCTTTTTTCCCTCCTCCCTCTCCACCTTCTTCTTCTCTTCCTTTTCTCATCCATCTTTTCCTTCTTCACCTTCTTCTCCTCCTTCCTCCTCCTCCTCCTCCACCATCCCTCCTCCTTCCCATCCTCCTTCTCCTCCTCCTCCTCCTCCTCACCACTTTTTCTCTTTCTCTTCTCCACTTTTCCTCCCCTGTTACACTTTCTTCTACTTTTCGTTCTCCCTCTTTTTTCCCTCCTTCCTCTTCACCTTCTTCTTCTTCTCTTCCTCTTCTCATCCATCTTTTCCTTCTTCAGCTTCTTCTCCTCCTTCTCCTCCCTCCTCCTCCTCCACCATCCCTTCTCCTTCCCATCCTCCTCCTCCTCTTCACCACTTCTTTCTCTTTCTCTTCTCCACTTTTCCTGCCCTCTTACACTTTCTTCTACTTTTCGTTCTCCTCTTCCTCCTTTTTTCCCTCCTTCCTCTCCACCTCCTTCTTCTTCCTCTTCTCGTCCATCTTTTCCTTCTCCTCCTCATCCTCCTCTCATCCGCCATCCCTTCTCCTTCTCCTTTAACTGTCCCATTCCATTGCAGCAAACCTCTGAGGACGCAGAGCCACGGGATCAGCCACGGGACTGGATGCCACGGTACGGAACTGCTTGACCACGGGCCGTGCTCGGATTTTCACCCGGAAAAGTGTCCTGTGTGCGAGTTTCATTCTTCCCTGGGAATATGTGGATGGCTGTGGGGGTTATCTGATGGGAGGGGGCTTCATCAGCCTTTCCCCAAACCCTTTTAGAAGTTACTGGCAGTCCTCAGCTTATAACAGTTCCTTTAGTGACCGTTCAAACGTACAAGGACACTGAAAAAAGAGGACCATTTTTCACACTTACGACCATTGCAGAGCCTCGCCATGGTCACGTGATCCAAATTCAACCACTTGGCAACTGACTCGTATGTATGACGGTTGCCGTGTCCCGGCTGGGTCACCTCATCTCCTTTTGCGACATTCTGACAAGCGAAAGTCAAGAAGGGAAAGGTCACAAAATGGGGCAATACTCACGAAACAGATGTCTCGCTTAGTAACATGAATTTGGGGCTCACCTTTTGGTCGTAAGTCGAGGAGGACCTGTGAGGGGCTTTGAAATGCCCGAATGGACATTTTTTTTGCATCGTGCTGGAAAACAAACCCTTAAAACTTTTCTCTGTTTGTCTCTTGAAGATTTATGAAGAAGTCGAAAGCCAAAAGGATGGTCGGCTTCCGCACGGTAAGATGTGATTTATTTAATTTTATTTTGGGTGTAATTATTTTTGGTTTCTGGAAACTTCCTGGATAGCGGAATTATGTTCGTAAATCTCTATACGGCTGTTCGACCGTTCGCGTGATGTGTGACATCCCCTCTCCCCCAATCTCATAGTAATAAACGTGAGTTTTGCAAAGAGGGGGGTTATATGGGACTGAGCGGTTCTCGAGGACTCTTCTGCCTGGGGGTGATGGTTATTGTAGTCTAGGAGGACATCAGATTGGGGAAAGCTGACTTGGCATAAGTGAGTTTCCTAGCAGGGCTAATTTTTGGGGTGCTTTGCCAGTCTGATCTGCCTTCCTTACATCTATGTTGTGTGTATGTGCGTGTTTTGTGTGTATGTGTTTTTGTATTTTGTAGAAATCCTTGAAGAAATCGCAGCTGGAAAGAGACCAGGTGACAGAGTATGTCCTCTTTGAAAGAAAAAAAACAAGAAGGATCCCCCCTTCCTTCATCTTTGAAAAAGCAAAAATAAACCTTAAGAAAAGTTTATTTTTAAACAAAGCCAGGAATTCACCCAAAGGGCCTGGAACGTCCACTTAATAGTGCAGACCAAACAAAAAATTGGTAATTTCCCCATCCGGCATGCTTTCAGAGGGCTGGACTTCAACTCCCAGAATCCCCCAGCCAGCATGCTTTAAGAGGGCTGGACTTCAACTCCCAGAATCCCCCAGCCAGCCTGCTTTAAGAGGGGTGGACTTCAACTCCCAGAATCCCCCAGCCAGCATGCTTTCAGACGGCTGGACTTCAACTCCCAGAATCCCCCAGCCAGCATGCTTTAAGAGGGCTGGACTTCAACTCGCAGAATCCCCCATCTGGCATGCTTTAAGAGGGCTGGATTTCAACTCCCAGAATCCCCCAGCCAGCATGCTTTCAGACAGCTGGACTTCAACTCCCAGAATCCCCCATCTGGCATGCTTTAAGAGGGCTGGACTTCAACTCCCAGAATCCCCCAGCCAGCCTGCTTTAAGAGGGGTGGACTTCAACTCCCAGAATCCCCCATCCGGCATGCTTTAAGAGGGCTGGACTTCAACTCCCAGAATCCCCCAGCCAGCCTGCTTTAAGAGGGGTGGACTTCAACTCCCAGAATCCCCCAGCCAGCCTGCTTTAAGAGGGGTGGACTTCAACTCCCAGAATCCCCCAGCCAGCATGCTTTAAGATGGCTGGACTTCAACTCCCAGAATCCCCCAGCCAGCCTGCTTTAAGAGGGGTGGACTTCAACTCCCAGAATCCCCCAGCCAGCATGCTGACTGGGGAATTCTGGGACCTGAAGTCCACCCAATTTAAAGGGGCTATTGTTGAGAAACATTGTTTTAACTGCTACTAGTTAGTGACTTTATGACTCACTTTCTTTACCCCTGTTAACCGGTTCAGTAACTTCAATATTTTAACAAAAATGGGCAGAGAAAATTTTTCACTGTAGGTTAAAAAAAAACAAAACCCAGCTTTCTCCAGCTACTTTGATCCAACTTTTCTTTTCTTCCAAGATTGTCTAAAATCTTCAGCGAGGATTTCTTCAGGAGCCAAGATAGGGTATGTTTTGCTGGCGGTGGGCATTATTTTCTTCTTTTATTTCTTTATTCATCTCTTAATTCTTCCATTCCATTTTTCCTCTTGCGGGTTTTTAAAGGGAGGACTGCACACCCACCCAAATATTTCTGACTTCCGGTCCTGCATTTTGCAGATTCTCCTCCCCAAAATTCCTTGCAATGTGCAAAGCTGGTCGAGATGCGGGAAGAGATTTGGGGTGGGGGGAGGCTGGAGGCCCCCCCCACAACGAGGGGCCAAGGGAAGGTCTTTCTCATCTGTCTTGTGTTCTTGCAGAGGGGCTCTGAAGATGTTCTTGATGAAGATCTTCCCCTGAGGTACCCAAAGTTTTCTCCAAACAGCGTTCGGGGCCTGAATCACTCGTGGGGGCAAAAGAAATTGGGGTTGGGGGGGAAGGGAGGGAGGGAGGGAGGGAAAGAGAAGAAACTGGCCATCCTGGTTTGTTCCGACGAGCAGATTCAATAACATTAACGAACTCCATTAATGAGGACACGGAATGGTTCTGCTTACAAGCCAGAACTAAGGACGGTTTCCTGACAAGGAGGACAGTTAACCAGTGGGACGCCTTGCCACCAGAAATTGTGGGTGCTCCATCACTTTAAGAGACTAGAATGGAGCAGGGTCTCCTGCTTGAGCAAGGGGTTGGACTAGAAGATCTCCAAGCTCCCTTCCAGCTCTGTTATTCTGCTAATCTGCTTTTCCGTTAGCTAAAGAATCGCTTTAATTTTGTCCTCTGTTCTCCTCCTCTTTCTACGAGTTCTGAGGATTTTCCACAGCAAAATGAAGAGGTAGGAAAAGTGCCAGCCCACCACCACCAAAAGAGTGTGTGTTTGTGTGTGTGTGTGTGTGTGAGAGAGAGAGATTGAGAAAGAGAGAGATTGAGAGAGAGATTAAAGAGAGAGAGATTGAGAAAGAGATTGAGAGAGAGAGATTGAGAAAGAGATTGAGAAAGAGAGAGAGAAAGATTGAAGAGATTGAGAGATTGAGAAAGAGAGATTGAGAGAGAAAGAGATTGAAGAGATTGAGAGAGAGAGATTGAGAAAGAGAGAGAAAGAGATTGAAGAGAGATTGAGAGAGATTGAGAGAGAGAGAAAGAGATTGAAGAGATTGAGAGAGATTGAGAAAGAGAAAGAGATTGAAGAGAGATTGAGAGAGATTGAGAAAGAGAGATTGAGAAAGATTGAGAGAGAGAGAAAGAGATTGAAGAGATTGAGAGAGATTGAGAAAGAGAAAGAGATTGAAGAGAGATTGAGAGAGATTGAGAAAGAGAGGTTGAGAAAGATTGAGAGAGAGAGAAAGAGATTGAAGAGAGATTGAGAGAGATTGAGAAAGAGAGAGATTGAGAAAGATTGAGAGAGAGAGAAAGAGATTGAAGAGATTGAGAGAGATTGAGAAAGAGAAAGAGATTGAAGAGAGATTGAGAGAGATTGAGAAAGAGAGGTTGAGAAAGATTGAGAGAGAGAGAAAGAGATTGAAGAGAGATTGAGAGAGATTGAGAAAGAGAGAGATTGAGAAAGATTGAGAGAGAGAGAAAGAGATTGAAGAGATTGAGATTGAGAAAGAGATTGAAGAGAGATTGAGAGAGATTGAGAAAGAGAGAGATTGAGAAAGAGATTAGAGAGAGAGAGAAAGAGATTGAAGAGATTAAGAGAGAGAGATTGAGAAAGAGAGAGAGATTGAGAGAGATTGAGAAAAAGAGAGAAAGTGTGTGTGTGTGTGTGTGTGTGTGTGTTTTGGCTCAACATGTTATTCGGTTGTTTCAGACCTTTTTGTGAAACTCTCAGCAGAATTTGCAAAATGATCTCTCCCAAATTATCTGCCTTCTCTGATTCCTGCTTGTGTAAATTAACGATGGTACAGAGAGTCCTCGTTTAGTGACCGTTGGCAGTTGTGACGGGGATGATAAGGGAACTTTTCCACCAGTCCTTCATTAAGGACCTGGGCAGGTCTGTGGAGCTGAAGTCAGATGGCAAGACACGGTCGAGGTTTCGCTTAGCAACTGCTTCGCTTAGTGACCAAACGACCAGTTCCTATTACGGTTGTTAAATGAGGACTAGCTTTATCTTACCACTGGGCCTCCTTTTTACAATTGCATTTCGTTTTTCCGAGCCTTGAGCTCTCCCCCAGTACCTTGTGCCTTACCATTATGGTATATATGCAAAATATTTTTTAAAAAAATATTCTTTCTTAATGCTTTTTCTATGTCTTTTCTTATTTCCTCATTTTCCTAGGAGTTGAAACAAACTCAAGAGACTAAGAAACAGGAGGATGAATCTATTTCTTCCTCTCCAGGTAACGGAAACATCTGTGAATAAATGCTGGAGAATTTAAAATATTCCTGAAAGGATTGCCGGCGCAATTACAAGTAGTAAGGACAGGCTCTGAAAAAATGGGACTTGTGACCGTTTTTCACACTTACGACCGTCGCAGCCTCCCCATGTGATCAAAATTCAGACGCTTGGCAACTGACTCACATGTATGACGGGGCCAGAGTCCCGGGGGAGGGGGGTCACGCGATCCCCTTTTGCGATCTTCTGGAAAGCAAAGTCAATGGGGAAGCCAGATTCGCTTCACAACTTAACAACTGCCGTGATCCCCTTAGCAACTGTGGTTAGATACAGCAGATAGACCATATATAAGAGAGACAGCGAACAAACAAAAGGTACTCGGAGTATACTTGAAGAGGGAAGGGAGGAGGGAAGAACGTTTACTAAAACAGATGTTTACAAAGATTAATACCTAATGTTGTATGCTATGTTCTGGGATGATTGTTTAGCAATAGGATCTTTGGTTTAATGTTGACCACATTAATATGGAACCAGATAAGAGAAACACCAATCAAACAAAGTGTAACAGGAGTATAGTTGAGGCTAGACGCGAGGGGTGGGAAAAAGGCTTACTAACTCAGACGTTTTTCAGTGACTAATACCTAGTATTGTATATCAGGTGCCATGAGGATTGCTGCACAATATGTTTTTTTATGTTCGATGTTGATTGTTTTAATAAAAGAATTTTATATTAAAAAAAAAAAGAAGGGTCATAAAACGGGGGGAGGGATTCACAATGATCTTGCCTAGCGACAGAAATTTTGTGTTCGGTTGCGGTCGTAAGTGGCTTGTCGGCTAATTCTCAGCTAATTCTAGACAGCCGTCTCTCAGAAATGGTACAAAGTCTCCTGCTTAAGCAGCAGGTTGGACTAGATGACCTCCAGGATCCCTTCCAACTCTGTTATTCTATTCTATTCTATTCTATTCTATTCTATTCTATTCTATTAATTTCCTAATTCTATTCTATTCTATTCTATTTTATTTTATTAATTTCCTAATTCTATTCTATTTTATTAATTTCCTAATTCTATTCCATTCCATTCCATTCCATTCTATTCTATTCTATTCTATTCTATTCTATTCTATTCTATTCTATTCTATTCTATAATTTCCTAATTCTATTCTATTTTATTAATTTCCTAATTCTATTCTATTCTATTCTATTCTATTTTCCTATTTCTATTCTATTCTATTCTATTCTATTCTATTCTATTCTATTCTATTCTATTCTATTCTATTCTATTCTATTCATTTCCTAATTCTATTCTATTTTATTAATTTCCTAATTCTATTCTATTCTATTCTATTCTATTCTATTCTATTCTATTCTATTCTATTCTATTCTATTCTATTCTATTCTATTCTATTCTATTCTATTCTATTCTACAGCTCTCAAAGCAGATCTGCTCCTTGCAGCTTTCATGAAAGTGTGAAGTCACCAACAAACCGGCATCCCAAAATTTATAAATATCCAATTCTGTTTTGTTCTTAACTTTCGGCCGCCAGCGTCCTCCCTGGCTTCTGCGCCCGTCTGCCAACTGCACACATCATCTCGAGACGCATAATACAGGCAGACAATCCCAAGGCGGAGAGAGCCGGCTGATTGCAAATTGACTCACTTCTTGCACTCAACGTAATGCGCTGTTCAGCTGGGAAGGGCTCATGGCCCGCATTCCGGTAAGCCTTCCCAGGTGAAACAAACCGGAGACGTGAGCACATTAACAGGATTTTGCAAGCCTAAAAGTGCACCTCTTCCCTGCCCCCTCCCCTTTTACAGGCCAAGACACTAGAGAGGGTCTCTTCTCTTTTTCCAGGCCACAGCTGAGCCCAAACTTTCTGTTGCTAAACGAGGCAGTAAGTCACGGACTATCGCAATTCCCCCTTAAAATCCGTGGAGGCCTTATGCCCATTTTAGAGAAGGGAACACCTATGTCTTCCAACGGTAGCGAACCCTTGAACTCGCTCAGCTTTTCTCCTCCTTCTCTCTTTCTCCTGTCCAGATGTTCCTAGTTCTTCATGGCACATGGGACAGGGAATCAGTCCCAGGCAAATGGGCCACTCCCGGGAGTTTCCAGAGTCCGTTTTTAAGGTGAGCGTGAAGCGGGAAAAGAAGAGCACCTGACTTCAAAACATTTGGGCAAAACTGTGGCAGGTCTGGGAGGAACATTTCTGAAAGTCGGCAAATATGGATATATATACATATTTTATCTCATTGGGGATTTCTCTCCAGCTGGAAGGATCTTAGCTATTTTTTTATTTATATAGTAGTTTAGATTCAAGGTGTTTCTCAACCTTGGCAACTTTTAAGACGGGTGGACTGCAACTCCCAGAATCCTCCAGGAAGTCTGTTTGAAGATGGATAGACTTTAGCCCCCAGAATTCCCCAGCCAGCTTGCTTTAAGAGGGGTGGATTTCAACTCCCAGAATCCCCCAGCCAGCGTCCTTTAAGATGGGTGGACTTCCACTCCCAGAATCCCCCAGCCAGCATCCTTTAAGAGGGGTGGACTTCCACTCCCAGAATCCCCCAGCCAGCATCCTTTAAGATGGGTGGACTTCCACTCCCAGAATTCCCCAGCCAGCATGCTTTAAGATGGAGGGATTCAGCCCCCAGAATCCCCCAGCCAGCATCCTTTAAGATGGGTGGACTTCCGCTCCCAGAATTCCCCAGCCAGCATGCTTTAAGATGGAGGGACTTCCGCTCCCAGAATTCCCTAGCCAGCTTGCTTTAAGAGGGGTGGATTTCAACTCCCAGAACTTCCCAGCCAGCATCCTTTAAGATGGGTGGACTTCCACTCCCAGAATTCCCCAGCCAGCGTGCTTTAAGGTGGGTGGACTTCCACTCCCAGAATTCTCCATCCAGTCTGCTTGGCTTAGGGAATTCTGGGAGTTGAAGTCCACACACCAAGGCTGAACAACACCAGTCTGGCTGTTGCCTCATCTGCCTGGTGACTTTATTTGGCAGTTGATCGGATAGCTTGGCTCTGTCTTCACTCGAATTGGGCTAATTTCTTTTTGTGTTGTTTTTTTACTTTCCATGCCCCCTGAATATGGGATATTGGGTGTTTTGAAAAGGTTAGGATGATAGATGAGCGTAGTGAGTTAAGAGGAAAAAGTGGTGAATTTAACCAGGCAGGGAAGGGGATGAATTGAATAAATATAAATACAAGTACAAAATTAGCCTTCATTTGTTTTTTTTCCTTTTTTTCTAGGAAAAAGCGTATAAACAGAAATTTGCCAAGCACGAGCGGGACTCTAAAGTGTCGGTGGGTTTTTGGTGTCCTCCCGATGTATACTTTCTGCATCTCCTCTTGGTGATGTTTCCTATCCCCCTGCCTGATTCAGTCGAAAGGGTCCTCCAGAGACCATAGAGTTTCCTTCCTCTCTGCTTTCTTTCTTCCCCAATTTTTATCCGTAGCGCAATCAGACCCAGCTCTGGATTCGGCTGGGATTGGAATATTAATTCATATTTTCAGTTTATTTTCATTCCTTTTGCAAATCCGATGCGGCCGTTGAACGCGCTCGTCCTTTCCCTGCAAAAGACAGTTCCCGGGAAACACCCCAGTGCCCATCGCCCACAGCAGAGCGGAAATGCGATTCTCCCACCGGCGGCTGGAAATTAAAAGCAGCCGGTGATCCGCAATCTGAAATTTGCAGAATTCGGAGTGCCCATTGGGGAGAAACGTTGGGATTTTAAGTCGGTCAAATCTTGGCTGATGTTCCTAACCCCGCCACGGGTCTCTGCCGAGGAACAGGGGTCAAAATGTAGAACTGGCTTTGACCCAAGGATGAGGGCTGCCATTTTGACTTTTTTGACCCTAACTCCCTTAAGACTGCCCCTTGCTCCCTCTCAGGTGCCTTTGCCTCTGCAAGAACTGATGGAGGAGGAAATCTTGGCCATTTTAAAGGCGACGCTGCTGGGTGAGTTGACTAAACGAGCGGATCTTTATTAGCAAAAAGCAGAGGTCAAAGGTACAAACGAAAAGCCAGGGTGGGCAGTCCCCGACTTAGCACCGTTCCATCCAAAGTTACCGCAGTACTGAAAAAAGGGACTTACAACCGGTTCTCCACTTACAACCGGTCCTCGAATTACAACCGGTTCTCAAATTACAACCGGTCCTCGAATTACAACCGATTCTCAAATTACAGCCGGTCCTCGAATTACAACCGATTCTCAAATTACAACCGGTTCTCAAATTACAACTGATTCTCCACTTACAACCGGTCCTCGAATTACAACCGGTTCTCAAATTACAACCGGTCCTCGAGTTACAGCTGGTTCTCAAATTACAACCGGTCCTCGAATTACAACTGGTTCTCAAATTTCAACCGGTCCTCGAATTACAACCGGTTCTCAAATTATAACCGGTTCTCAAATTACAACCGGTCCTTGAATTACAACCGATTTTCAAATTACAACCGGTCCTCAAATTACAACTGGTCCTCAAATTACAACCGGTCCTCGAATTACAACCGGTCCTTGAATTACAACCAATTCTCAAATTACAACCGGTCCTCAAATTACAACCGGTTCTCAAATTACAACCGGTCCTCAAATTACAACCGGTTCTCGAATTACAACCGGTTCTCGAATTACAACCGGTCCTCGAATTACAACCGATTCTCAAATTACAACCGGTCCTCGAATTACAACCGGTCCTCAAATTACAACCGGTTCTCGAATTACAACTGGTTCTCGAATTACAACCGGTTCTCAATTTACAACCAGTCCTCGAATTACAACCGATTCTCAAATTACAACCGGTCCTCGAATTACAACCGGTCCTCAAATTACAACCAGTTCTCGAATTACAACCGGTTCTCGAATTACAACCGGTCCTTGTTTTCTTCTCCTTCCCAACTCAAGATTACCAGAAAAAACTCGGGGCGCATCACCCCCTCACCGGGCAGATGGAGCAGCAGGTGGACAAGCTGCACCTGCTGTTGCAAGGAAGAGGAATCATCTGAGCCCCACCTCCAGGCCCGGGAGGGTCCCCCCTCCCCCTTCTCCGTCCGTCTCGGGAAGCTCCCGGTCTCAGCTCTTGCCAGCTCCCCCAAACTGGGAAGGAAAGGAGTAAATTTAGCTTTTTTTTTTTTTTTCTTAAATTGCAACCTGCTCTCTTTTTGGTCAATAAAAGTCTCACCGTTTTATCCCGGCGTTTTTCAAGCTTGGCGGCTCAAAGATGGGTGGATTTTAGCTCCCAGGATTCCCCAGTCAGCAGGCTTTAAGAGGGGTGGACTTCTCCTTCTCCTCTCCTCCTCTTCCTCCTCCTCTTCCTCCTCCTCATGCACCATCCCTTCTCCTCCTTCTCCTTCTCCTCCTCCTCTCCCTCCTTCCTTCTCCTCCTTATTCGCCTTCTCCTCTCCTCCTCTTTCTTCTCTCCCTCCTCCTCCATCCCTTCTTCTCCTTCTCTTTCTCCTATCCTTCCTCCTCTTCCTCCTCTTCCTCCTCATCCACCATCCTTTCTCCTTCTCCTCCTCTCCCTCCTCCTCCATCCCTTCTTCTCCTTCTCCTTCTCCTCCTCCTCTCCCTCCTTCTCTGCCTTCCTTCTCCTCCTTATTCGCCTTCTCCTCTCCTCCTCTTTCTTCTCTCCCTTCTCATCCATCATCCCTTCTTCTCCTCTTTCTCCTATCCTTCCTTCTCTTCCTCCTCATCCACCATCCCTTCTCCTCCTCCTCCTCCTCTCCCTCCTCCTCCATCCCTTCTTCTTCTCCTCCTCCTCTTTCTTCTCCTCCTCCTCTCCCTCCTCCTCCATCCCTTCTTCTTCTCCTCCTCCTCTTTCTTCTCCTCCTCCTCTCCCTCCTCCTCCATCCCTTCTTCTCCTTCTCTTTCTCCTATCCTTCCTCCTCTTCCTCCTCCTCTCCCTCATCCTCCATCCCTTCTTCTTCTCCTCCTCCTCTTTCTTCTCCTCGTCCTCTCCCTCCTTCTCTGCCCCTTCCTTCTCCTCCTTCTCCTCTTCTCCCTCATCCACCATCCCTTCTTCTCCTTCTTCTCTTCTCTCCCTCATCTGCCATCCTTCTCCTCTTCCTCTTCCTCCTTCCATCCCTCTTCATCTGCCATCCCTTCTTCTCCTTCTCTCCCTCCTCATCTGCCATCCCTCCCTCATGTGCAGACCGCCAGTCTCGTGCTCCGACCCCCAGCCGCGTGGCCCAGCTCTAAAAGAGGAATTTTCTCGGCCGTGAGGACTAGCTCCTTGGATCTCCATCCTAGGGAGGCTTCTGCACTCGAGGGAAAAGTTCTCCCGATTTTGAAGAGGGAAGAAGGAAAACGAGAGCAAAAAAATGGGATTCTTAGGAGGTCTTTCTTCTGATGGAAGCAGAAGGGGGCTCCTTGCCAGCCCCCCCTCCCATTTTAACGGCAACGGCAGGATTTCACAATCATATTGCTCAGTTGCTGGACTTTGGGCTGGCGGCCGACGTAATATAGGAGGGTCAAAGGTTCCAGTTTGCGGGCAACACAACAAGGAGCGGCCGAGCCTTCGGGGTTCAGCTTGCTGTACAGGGGAAGCACCTGCAAGAATAGAATAGAATAGAATAGAATAGAATAGAATAGAATAGAATAGAATAGAATAGAATAGAATAGAATAGAATAGAATAGAATAGAATAGAATAGAATAGATGATAGAGAATAGAATGGAATGGAACGGAACGGAACAGAACAATAGAATAGAATAGAATAGAATAGAATAGAATAGAATAGAATAGAATAGAATAGAATAGAATAGAATAGAATAGAATAGAATAGAATAGAATAGAATAGAATAGATGATAGAGAATAGACTAGACTAGACTAGACTAGACTAGACTAGAATAGAATAGAATAGAATATAGAATAGAATAGAATAGAATAGAATAGAATAGAATAGAATAGAATAGAATAGAATAGAATAGAATAGAATAGAATAGAATAGAATAGAATAGATGATAGAGAATAGAATGGAACGGAACGGAACGGAACGGAACGGAACAGAACAGAACAATAGAATAGAATAGAATAGAATAGAATAGAATAGAATAGAATAGAATAGAATAGAATAGAATAGAATAGAATAGAATAGAATAGATGATAGAGAATAGAATGGAATGGAACGGAACGGAACGGAACGGAACAGAACAATAGAATAGAATAGAATAGAATAGAATAGAATAGAATAGAATAGAATAGAATAGAATAGAATAGAATAGAATAGAATAGAATAGAACAGAACAGAATAGAATAGAATAGAATAGATGATAGAGAATAGAATGGAATGGAACGGAACGGAACGGAACAGAACAATAGAATAGAATAGAATAGAATAGAATAGAATAGAATAGAATAGAATAGAATAGAATAGAATAGAATAGAATATAGAATAGAATAGAATAGAATAGAATAGAATAGAATAGAATAGAATAGATGATAGAGACTAGACTAGACTAGACTAGACTAGACTAGAATAGAATAGAATAGAATAGAATAGAATAGAATAGATGATAGAGAATAGAATGGAATAGATGATAGAGAATAGAATGGAATGGAATGGAACGGAACAGAACAGAACAGAACAGAACAGAACAGAACAGAACAGAACAGAATAGAATAGAATAGAATAGAATAGAATAGAATAGAATAGAATATTGGAATATAGAATAGAATAGAATAGAATAGAATAGAATAGAACAGAACAGAACAGAACAGAACAGAACAGAACAGAACAGAACAGAATAGAATAGAATAGAATAGAATAGAATAGAATAGAAGCTGGAAGGGACCTTGGAGATCTTCTAGTCCAGCCCTCTGCAGGAGAACCTACTACACCATTTCAGATGGGTGGACTTCAACTCCCAGAATTCCCCAGCCAGCCTGCGGCTTGCAGGCTGATTCTCACCATGTTATGACGTATGTTGGTAGTTAGGCTATATTGGCAGCTGCCAGCGCAGAAATTCGCTTTGTATCCTTTGGGCTGATGGATCCACTTCCACTTCAGATCCTTCCGGAAATCTATGAATAGCGGGTGAAGGCAGCAATCTTTATCCGCATTCCTGCATGAAGCCAGAAGAAGGATAATTTCAGGCGGGCTGAATCACATGGCATTACTCAGTGGAACTCACAGCCACAAGACCAGAGCGACACACAGGCCGCCCTTGACTCACAACAACTCCTTTAGTGACTGCTCAGAGTTACAACGGCACTGAAAAAAGGTGACTTATGACCGTTTTTCACACTTAACGACCGTTGCAGCATCCCCACGCGATCAAAATCCAGACGCTTGGCCACTGACTCGTATTTACGACAGCAGCCCGGGACCACGTGACCCCCTTTTACTGACAAGCAAAGTCCATGGGGGAAGCCCGATTCACTTCACAACTGTGTTACTCACTTAACAACTGCAGGGACTCACGTCACCGTCGTAGCTTCTCAACCTTGACAATTTTAAGGCATGTGGACTTCAACTCCCAGAATTCCACAGCCAGCGTTGCTGGCTGTGGAGAAGGTCACAACCGTCATAAATACAAGTCAGTTGCCAAGCATCCGGATTTCGACCACGTGACCTCGGGGATGCCGCAAAGGTTGCGGGGGAAAATGGCCGCAAGTCCGCCTTTTTCCAGCGCTGTCGTAACTCTGAAGGGTCACTAAACAAACGATTGTATATCAAGGGCGACGTGTCCCCAAATCTCCAGGTCCTGTTTTTTTTTTTTTGCAAATGAAGCAGGATTGTGCAAATTGTTGGAATCCATGCCTCTGTGCTGGATGCTTTGAGGAAACCAAGGTTTCTCACCTGGGGCAGCTGGGGGGCTTAGCTGCCCGCCGATGCCGGCCCTTCGGAGCAGGCTCTACCTGGTTTGGGGGCAGCAATGTGAGGATCAGGTGTGGGTCTTTGTGGGTGAGATCCGGGGGTCTGGACCGGCCTTTCCATGCTTCCTTGATGTGGACATCATCCAGACCTGTAAAGGTACCAAAAACACTCTGCATTTTGGGGCTGGGGGAAGAGTTGGACAAAGTCACTGATCCACAGCCAGGGTGAGGCAGGGTGAGGATGCTGGACTAACAAGAGTTATCCTCACGGTCAGCTTTACCGGGTGGATGTGAGGGGAAACACGGCTTATTTCTACTTTGAGGGGTCCTTGGTGGTCTCTGGGCTTGCTGGTTTTCTGGCAGATGTTTCATGAGCCAAACTATGTGACGTCATCGGTGCTAGAGGGAGGGGGGAGTTGCTGCACATGATCTTCCTAGTACTGATGGTGTTATCTGGTTGGGTCAAGAAACGTCTGCAAGAGAACCATCAAGCTCAAAGAGAATCAAGAACGCTCCAATTCTCCTCCTCCTCCTCCTCCTCCACTCCCTTCTAGCACCGATGATGTTATCTAGTTGGGTCATGAAACATCTGCAACAAAACAACCAAGCTCACACCAAGGATCCCACAATCCTCCTCCTCCTCCTCCTCCTCCTCCATGTTCCATGTTCCATATTCCACATTACACATTCCGTATTCCGTTCTATACTTTACAATGGCACTGAAAAAAGTGACTTACAACTGTGACTTCACACTTAAAACCGTGGCAGCATTCCCCACAATCACAGGATGCTTGACAACTGACTCACATTTACGACAGTTGCAGTGTCCCAGGGTCACATGATCTCCTTTTGCAAGGGGATTTTTTTCCTTCCTTCCTTCCTTCCTTCCTTCCTTCCTTCCTTCCTTCCTTCCTTCCTCCCTTCCTCCCTCCCTCCCTCCCTCAACTTCCTTCCTTCCTTCCTCTCTCCATCCCTCCCTCCCTTCCTTCCTTCCTTCTTTCTTCCCTCCCTCCCTATCTTCCTTCCTTCCTCTCTCTCTCTCTCCCTCCCTCCCTCCCTATCTTCCTTCCTTCCTCTCTCCCTTCCTCCCATCTCCTTTCCTTTCCTTTCCTTTCCTTTCCTTTCCTTTCCTTTCCTTTCCTTTCCTTTCCTTTCCTTTCCTTTCCTTCCTCCTCTCATCACTGGAGGTTTTCAAGAAGGGATTGGACCGCCCTTTGTCTAAAATTGTCTAGGATCTCTTGCCTGAGCAGGGGGCTGGACTAGAAGACCTCCAAGATCCCTTCCAGCTCTGTTCCTCTGTAAAACAGTTACAATAATCCAAGACCAGCACTCCACATACCTGCAAAGAGAGCTTCCAGCGGCTCACTGTGCTGGGAATTGATTGTGTTCCAGGCTGGGGTGGAACTACAACAGGGACAGCCCAACCCCAGCGTGAAGCTGAGTTTCGTTCCTGATGGGGTGGGGAAAAAAAAAACACAGCAAAAGTTACAAGAGAAAAAAAAACACCTCTTTCCCCTCTGGTTCTTACATCCTGCTGTTGCTGTCTTCCCGCTGAGCGACGCCCTCACCTCTGCTCCGCAGCCACCGACGGACGCTGTCAGTGACCTCAAACGACACCCACTCGGCCCGATGCCTGGGGAGTAAACTTCGGCTTCCCACGTAACGCTGAGTTGGGGCAGAAGGCTCCCTGGCTTGCATCACCTAGAAAGGAGAGAGTTCAGGCTTTTGTTATTAATATTATTATTATTATTTCAAGCTCCTAAGCCCGCTGTCCTAGTCAGTTTCTGAGCCTAAATCCCAAACAGGAGATTTAGCATCCATGCACAAATCGGGGACCGCAGCGTTCAAAAATGTCCTAACCTGGTAGAGTTCCACGTGCTGCTCGCTGGCGTGGGATCCAGGATTTGGGACCTTGTAGATCCTCAGCTCCGCCTGGGCGAGGTGGCTGAAGTTGTGGGGCGCAACGGAGAGATCAAAGTGCAGGAATCGGAAGAAAGGAGTGGAGAAGGGGCCGAGGATGGAATCTGTGGGGTAAGAGACTCCATCAGCAATTTTCATTCTAGAGGATATATATATGTAGGTCTTTGGTTCTTCGGGTTTTCTCCCACGTAGAATTTGAAGTGTCTTGGCGACGTTTCGACGAAGTCCCATTCGTCATCTTCAGGCTGATGCTTTCGGCTTCGTGCTTCTAGGAGCTTCTACCGGTAGGTGCTTCTAGAAGCTGCTAGAAGCACGGAGCCGAAAGCACCAGCCTGAAGATGACGAATGGGACTTCGTTGAAACGTCGCCAAGACACTTCAAATTCTACGTGGGAGAAAACCCGAAGAACCAAAGACCTACATACAAACACCCGCGAAAACCTCAGAAAACACACACACACACACACACACACACCACACACACATATATGTAGGTCTTTGGTTCTTCGGGTTTTCTCCCACGTAGAATTTGAAGTGTCTTGGCGACGTTTCGACGAAGTCGCCAAGACACTTATATAAATCTTCCCTCCCTGATACTGCTGGCAAAGTGAGAGGGAGCCTGTGGCCTAGAGGTTACTACAACTGCCTAACATGCAGACAGCCCAGGTTCGAATCTCATAAGGGTAAATTCTGGCTGAAGAGAGTTAAGAAACTCGAAATAGCTAGACCAGTTCTCCCTTATTCTTTGTTAGCAATTTAAATTAAAAACATATATATATACTGGTTCCTGCGGATGGCTCTGGGTTGAGCTGAAACAGGTAAAAGAAAGAAAGATTTCTTTCTCCCATATTTGGGTTTACAGGGTGCAATTTAAAAAGAAACACTCGATATAAATCTTCCCTCCCTGATACTGCTGGCAAAGTGAGAGGGAGCCTGTGGCCTAGAGGTTAATACAACTGCCTAACATGCAGACAGCCCAGGTTCGAATCTCATAAGGGTAAGTTCTGGCTGAAGAGAGTTAAGAAACTCGGAAATCAGGGCTCTCCAAACGTGGCCACTGGAAGACTTGTGAACTTCAACACCCAGAATTCCCCAGCCAGCAAGCCCACAAGTCTTGAAAGTGGCCATGTTTTCTGGCTGGGGAATTCTGGGAGTTGAAGCCCACAAGTCTTCGAAGTGGCCATGTTTGGAGAGCCCCGGTTTAAATGACCCCGCCATTTTAAATCTACAGATCCCTGATCTCTCAGTTGTGGCTGAAAAAAAGGGTGATCTGGAATACAGAAGTTGTCAACTGATTCAGCCCAAAATGTTTGTTGCTAAGCTAGACAGTTTTTAAGTGCATTTTACAACCATTTTACAACCTTTCTTGCTTCGGTTCTTAAGCGAACCACTGCGGTAGTTCAGTTAATAACGGTCGTTAAGTGAGTCTGGCTCCCTCCCCCGTTGATTTGGTTTGTCACAAGGTCGTAAAAGGGGATCCCGTGCCCCTCCCCGGGACGCCGCAACCGTCGTAAACAAGAGTCAGTTGCCAAGCCTCTTAATTTTCATCATGTGACCCTGAGGGAGGCTGCAACGGTTGTTAAGTGTGACAAATGGCTCTAAGTCCCTCTTTCAGTGCTGTTGTGACTTCAAATGGTCACTAAAGCAACTGCGGTAAGGCAAGGACTACCTCTAGGTCAACAGCCTAGCAAAGCAGAACAGGGAAGCAATTCTTCCTCTTTTCCTCTGCTTGGGTCCCCTCACCTGGTAGACTGCTCCTGGCTGTGGAGGTTCGCCGGAATTCATTTCCACTCCTCCCATCCGTTCCTGATCCCCTTCGTTCCACTCTCTCTCTCTTTTCCTGCCTTACAAGATGCTCCCCATTTCTCCTCTCTTTGCCAATGGTCAATGCTCCCCCCCTTTTGTAAGAAACCCCCCCACCTTACTGTCAGCGTGCCCGAGAGTCAACATATCCACCCGCCGGACTTCTTTGGCGTAATATTCCTCGTCCTGGCGCAGCGCCGTGCGTCGTCCCTCGCAGGTCGCCAGCTGCCTCACCAGCTCCTGCGTGTTGTTGAAGAGGAGCATCACCTCGGGGGGCAAAGGATGGGGCGCCCCGTCATCCTTGGGGGGCGTCTCCAGCTGCAGCTTGCTTAGGATCTGGCCTCGGATTGCCTGAATCCTTCTGGCTCGTGCCCCCTCAAGGTCCAAACTCTGGCACATGGGAAATGCAGAATCGGCACCGTGAGGAGCAAGGATCCATGGGACCACCACCACCACAGAGAAGAAGAACATGCTTAGAGGTGTGGGGCTGGGAGTCCTTCCCAGAGCCCTTGCTAACCCAGGACCAGTTAGACACCCCCCCCAATCTGCCCGTTCGGAAACAGTATCGGCTCTTCCGATGGGATTGTCCTCAACCTGCTCCTCGCCTGTTCCTGGTGGGAACGTTCTGAAGTTCTCCAGACTGTTTGTCTGTCCACTACCAGATGACCGGATTCCTTGACTCTTCCTGGAAGGTTGGGGATCTTCTGAAGTTCAGCCCAAAATTATTTTTTACATCCACCACCCGATGACCCAAATCCTTGATTCTTCCCCGGCAGGAGTTGGGGCACCTTCTCAAGTTCTCAAAACCATTTCTCTTGTCCACCTCTAGATGACAGGATTCCTTGCCTCCTCCTGGCAGGAGCTGGGGACCTTCTGAAGTTTTCCCAAAAAGTTTATTTTTACATCCACCAGCCGATGACCCAAATCCTTGACTCTTCCCCGGCAGAAGTTGGGGGCACCTTCTCAAGTCCTCCAAACGGTTTCTCTGTCCACCTCTAGATGAGCGGATTCTTTGCCTCTTCCCAGCAGGAGCGGAGGACTTTCTGAAGTTCTCCAAAGCTTCTTCCAAGGACAGTTGTGGGTTTTATAGAACCACCGCAACTTCTTCAGCCAAGATGGAAGGCTTAGGAGCACCTTTTGAGGCCCCACAGTGGCCCCCTGGACCCTCAGTTGCTCTTGTCCTGGATCTCCACGGCTGGTCAGCGTCCATCAGCAGCCTTTGCAAAACATCTCCCCTTCAGCCTTCCAGTTTTCTCTCCGCCTCCTTCCTGCCACATGACATTGCCACACAAAGCCACCATTGATGGCTGCTCTTTGCCAGCCTTTTCAGCAAGACCTGGATAATTTTAGACCTTGGATTACAACCGTCCGTCTTTGGGGGATTTCCAGTTTATGTGAGAACAAACACCGGCGTGTTTTGGGATGAAAAATAGATCTGTTTTTAATGAGAGGCAGAAATGAAAATAAGCAAATACACCGATGGAGCCAGCTAGCATTCCTCTGAGTCCAGGTTCCCAGAGGGGGTTTTCAGAACTACAAAGCCCATCAGCTGCAGCCAGTTTGACCAGGAATGAGGGAAGCTAGAAACTTGGCAACCTTTCTAAATTTCCACACTGGCCATTTGAGCCTTTAACCTACGATCTTAGGTTATCCTGCTGCCTGCCTAGCCTGGTTCATACAACCAGGTTATATCTGGGTTTGCCAAATGTATAGATCTGGGTTAGTTCTGCCACAAATAAGAGGGGGAGGGGGTGTCGAATTATTCTCCGAAGCAACACAGGGCAAGACAAGAAACAATGGTGGGAAACTAATCAAAGAGAGAAGCAACCTGGAAACGTCCTAACACTGAAGACAATTAACCAGTGGAACAGCTTGCCACCAGAAATTGTGGGTGCTTCATCAAGGGAGGTTTTTAAGAAGAGACTAGACAGTCACTTATCTGAAATGGTATAGGTTCTCCTGCTTGAGCAGGGGGCTGGACTGGAAGACCTCCAAGGTCCCTTCCAGATTCTATTCTATTCTATTCTATTCTATTCTATTCTATTCTATTCTATTCTATTCTATTCTATTCTATTCTATTCTATTCTTCATTCCATTATTCTATTCTATTCTATTCTATTCTATTCTATTCTATTCTATTCTATTCTATTCTTCATTCCATTATTCTATTCTATTCTATTCTATTCTATTCTATTCTGTTCTGTTCTGTTCTGTTCTGTTCTGTTCTGTTCTGTTCTATTCTATTCTATTCTATTCTATTCTATTTCTATTTCTATTTCTATTTCTATTCTATTTCTATCCTATTCTATTCTATTCCTGCAAAAACAGGTAGGCTCTTGCTGATTCTGCCGTCCGTCCTCTGAGATTCCCTGTCTTGACAACTGATTGATCTGAATCCAGGACTAATGTGGGGCAGAACTGCCAAGCCATGAGCAGACAGTCCATCCAAGCCAAAAACTCTCATGCCAAGTCACATTCAACATTGGGTTTTTTTCTTCCCTAGACTTTCAGTAACTGTTCTGGCTCTGATGTTTGTCCTGCTTGCGGCTTTCCTTCCTCCCACACGCATGCGCACGCACACCAAGACAAAGGTCCTTTTGTTTCCTTCTTCACTTTTGTAATTGTCTCTTTTGATGGGTGGGTAAATGTGGCATAACTCTATGTGTCCGTCGATGGCTAATTTTTGTTATTATTCAGCAGATTTTTTTATTCCTGTTTGATTATTTTGTTGTTGTTAGTTGCGAAGTCGTGTCCGACCCATCACGACCCCATGGACAACATTCCTCCAGGCCTTCCTGTCCTCTACCATCTTCTGGAGTCCATTGAAGCTCACGCCTCCTGCTTCAGGGACTCCATCCAGCCACCTCCTTCTCTGTCGTCCCCTTCTTCTTCTCTTGCCCTCCATCTTTCCCAGCATCAGGCTCTTCTCCAGTGAGTCCTTCCTTTTCATTAGGTGGCCAAAGGACTTGAGTTTCAACTTCAGGATCTGGCCTTCTAAAGAGCAGTCGGGGTTGATCTCCTCCAGGACTGACCGGTTGGATCACCTTGCAGTCCAGGGGACTCACAGGACTATTCTCCAGCACCAGAGTTCAAAGGCCTCCATTCTTTGGCACTCGGCCTTTCTTATGGTCCAGTTTTCACAGCCTTACATTGCAACTGGGAAAACCATGGCCTCGACTATACGTACTTTTGTTGGCAGGGTGATGTCTCTGCTTTTGAGTATGCTGTCTGGATTGGCCATAGCTTTATACTTTATACTTATGAGTGACTTAAGGAGGTGAACATACACAATTCTTCTCCTCCTCTTTTCCTCACCACAACATATAAGGTGGGTTGGGCTGGCAGGGAGGAAACAGATTAATAGGGTAGAAGTGCCATGCTCCATAGGCCAGAATTTCCCCTGGCCCCTGGTGCATGTGGCTCAAAGTGCAGAGAGGAGCAACTAAGATGATCAAAGGCCTGGAGACTAAAACATACGAAGAACAGTTGCAGGGATTGGCTAGTCTAAAGAAAAAAAGAAATAGGGAGTGACATGATTGCAGTCTTCCAGTATCTCAGGGGCTGCCACAAAGAAGAGGGGGGTCAACCTATTTCCCAAAGCACCAGAAGGCAGGACAAGAAGCAACCGATGGAAACTCATCAAGGAGAGAAGCAACCTAGAACTAAGGAGAAACTTCCTGACAGTGAGAACAATGAACCAGTGGAACCACCTGCCTCCAGAAGCTGTGAATGCTCCAACACTGGAAGTTTTTAAGAAGAGACTGGACAGCCCTTTGTCTGAAATGGTATAGAGTTTCCTGCCTGAGCAGGGGGTTGGACTAGATGACCTCCAGGGTCCCTTCCAGCTCTATTCTGATTGAAGGTATAAAATTAAACATTATATCTGATAAATGATTCAGAAAAGGCCGCTGATCATCAAGCCAAAGACTCAATTAGGGCACCGTTCTGGGTCAGATAATGGCCAACAGGATGCCTACAAGCTCATAAGCCAGTTCAGATAATCCTCAATTTATGATCGTGAGAACGTGGCTAAATAACTGGCTCTGCCATTGGCTGAAATAGGGAGCCCTCCATGTTGAGGGAGGTGCGGCCTCTACTGGCCAGTGTCGGGACTGCAAAGAGCCTAGAGACGGGAGACCAGCTGGGAATTTTCAGTGGCGATGGAATTCTGGGAGTTGAAGTCCACATGCCTTAAAATTGTCAAGGTTGAGAAACACTGATATTCTCTCTCTCTCTCTCTCTCTCTCTCTCTCTCTCTCTCTCTCTCTCTCTCTCTCTCTCTCTCTCTCTCTCTCTCTCTCTCTCTGTCATAGGAATCTATTATCTATCATCTCTCTCTCTCTCTCTCTCTCTCTCTCTCTCTCTGTGTCTGCCTGCCTGCCTGTCTGTCTAGCTAGCTATATCTATCTGTCTATCTATCTCTTATCTATCTATCAATCTGTCATATGAATCTGTCTATCTATCTATCTATCTATCTATCTATCTATCTATCTATCTATCTATCTATCTAATTTCTTTCTATTTGTCTATCTGTCTAGCTATATATATTATCTATCATCTATATCTAATTTTTATCTGTCTGTCTGTCTATCTATCTATCCATCCATCCTAATCTAAATCTATCATCTATCTTTGTGTATCTATCTCATCTCTATCTCTCTATCAATCATCTCTATCTGTATCTCTATCTATCTATCTATCTATCTATCTATCTATCTATCTATCTATCTATCTATCTATCTATCTATCTATCTATCCTAATCTAAATCTATCATCTATCTTTGTGTATCTATTTATCTCATCTCTGTCATCTCTATCAGTATCTCTATCAATCAATCAATCACCTACCTCTATCTATCTATCTATCTATCTATCTATCTATCTATCTATCTATCTATCTATCTATCTATCTATCTATCTATCTATCTATCTATCTATCTATCTATCTATCTATCTATCTATCTATCTATCTATCTATCTATCTATCTATCTATCCCTCCCTCCCTCCCAATAGAAACGCGGCTGCAATCCCGGGCTGGAAGCGCCGCGTCTTGGCCGGCAGCTCCAGGCTCGGGGAGGCGTGCGCGCGGGGGGGGGGGAAGGAGGGGGAGGCTGCCGAAGCGGCGGCGCGCAGGAGAGCCGGGCGGGGGGGCGGGGACTGCTCCGCGTCCCCGCCCCCTGCTCTGCATGCCCCTCCCCCGTCCCCGCCCCCCGCCAGCTGGAGGAAGCCGAGGCGAGTAAGGAAGTGGGCTGCGCTGTCCTTTTGTGTCCTCGAGCCGGGGGCCCCGCGCGCAGCTCCGCCAGCTCATGGCCCGCCCGGGGCCCGGCCCGCGGGGCCACTGAGCCAGCCGGCCGGAGGCGGCCCAGCGCCGGCGCCCCCCCGCCCGCCCCGCCGCCCGCCCCCCCCGCGCAGAGCCCTTGCGCCGCCGCTCCAAGGTCAGTGCGAAGCCGAAGCCGGCGGGCGGGGGGGCTGGCCGGCTGCCGGAGCGCCCCCACCCCCGCCGGGGGGCCGGCCCGGGGACAGCCGGGGGGGGGCAGACCCGGGAGGGACGGGGGTCCCAGGGGCCGGGGGGGAGGAGGAGGAGGAGGACACGTGGGGGCGCCAGGCGAGAGGAAGGGGGGAGCCGGAGCGCCTTCCCTGCCCCCCCCGCCCCTCTCTCTGCCCAGCAAGCGGGGGGGGGCGAGGGAGGGTCTCCTCCGTCTCTCTCTGGCGGGGGGGGGGCAATGTCAGGGCCGGCAGAGCGTGGCCCAATTGGGGGGGGGTTGCCGGTAGGGAGGCGGAGAGGGGGGGCGCTCTCTGGCGCAAGGAGAGAGGGGTGGGGAGAGATTGAGAGAGGGAAAGGAGAGAGAGAGTGAGAAAGAGAGAGATCAGAGAGAGGGAAAGAGAGAGACCCGGAGGGAAAGGGAGGGAAGGAGGGAGGAAGAGAAAGACTTGAAAGGTTGAGAAAAAGAGGGAGAAAGGGGGAGGTTGAGAGAGAGAGAAAGATATTGAGAAGGAGAGAAAGATTGAGAGAGGGAAAGAGAGAGAGGGGGAGATTGAGAGAGGAGAGGTTGAGAAAGAGAGAGAGGGAAAGAAACATTGAGAGAGACATTGAGAAAGAGAGAGAGTGAGAAAGAGGGAGGGAGAGAGGGAGAGATTGAGAGAGAGAAAGAGGGAGAGATTGAGAAAGAGAAAGAGGGAAAGATTGAGAGAGAGAGAGAAAGAGAGGGAGAGATTGAGAGAGAGAGAGAGAGAGAGAGAGAGAGAGAGAGAGAGAGAGAGAGAGAGAGAGAGAGAACATTCCTGGACACATGTGAAGACGGACTGTCACTTGCAGGTCTGGGGGTTCGAGGGGGGGCGCAGGCAAGAAGAGGGGACCATTCCGTGTGTGGGAGGATCAGACAGGCATTCATTCCCACATTTGCCTTATACACCCAGCTTGCTCTTTCCCGAAAGCACATGGTGGAAGAGCATGTGTGCGTGGGAAACACACATCCCCAGTGTACCTGGATTACCTGGGAGGGGGCAGCTCCCCTCCAGTCCAGCAGTGCTTCTGATAGCTGGACGTGACCTCTAAGCCCCCCCCCTCCCAATTGGGCCTCTTTGGCGCCAAGACACGTGTGAATGCAGGCTTGGTGCAGAGGCACCTCGGAAATTTAATTTCATTTAATTTCGACATGCTAAGAGGCACTGTGGCATGTGTGTATATGTGTGTGTGTGTGTGTCTGTGTGTGTGCCCCCGTGTTGGGGGGGGGAGAACCCAGCCTCCACTGTGCCTATCAGGAATCAACTCCCAGGGAGGTCAAAGGTCACTGAGGCTGACTTTAGAGGAGAAATGATCTTTTGCAAAACTCACATGCCCTCTGGGCACATGGAGGAACTGCTGGGGTGGGGGTGGGGGTGGGGGAGTGGAACATAGGCCCTGCAGCTTCCCTGAGTCATGGATTGGAGACTGCATGCGGAGGGGGGGGGAGAGAATTATGTAATGTCCCTTCCCCTCTCAGTGCAAAGTTGGAGGAAGACTTGGCAAACGCTTGGGCTCCCCTAAGGGTGGGAGAAAGTTGACCAAAGGCTCCCACTTTTTGCACACACACACACACACACAGACACACACACACCCCACATACGCTTCTTGCGTCAATTCCACTTTGGCCCTCCTGTCGGATAAGGCAGCAGTTTGGCCCATGTGTAAAGGGGACAAAGGTCCATCCGGCTGCGTAAACCCAAAAACGCAAGAAAGGAAAAAAAAAAGGTGAAATCGGTTTTACAGGTCGTGTGCACGGTTAAGAGTTCCGTAACCCATCCTCGCTGCCGCAAAGCCGACCGTTCCCCCCCCCCCGCAGGAACAGAAGGGCTGGGAGCATTTACCTGCTCGAAAACAAAACAAACCCTGGTTAGATACGGGGAACGGGTTCCCCGAATCTGTTTGGAGGTTTCCGGGACACCCCTATTTGTAGCCGCTTCTCCTCTCCCTTCCCCCAGGGATTCTGAGGGAGCTTGGCTGAGAAAAGGGGCCAGGTGGGGGCCAAACCAGAGTTATGCTTTTGCGACTGATCGTGATCTGTCTCTAGACCATGGCTTGAGAAGAAGGACACTTCATAGCTACCGAAAGGCAGGAAGAAAAGAGGGCGGTTTTTAACCATAGATTGGATAGATCGAATCCCTAAATTTCCAGGGGGGGGGGGGAGCGCATCCTTGGAAGTTTGGAGGAATAGAAGGGGGGGCACCCAAGGTGACCGAGTCTGCTTCCATTCCTGCCTCGCCATGCCTGATTGGATCTCCCTGGAGTGACCTTGAAACAGCTTCATTCTCTTGGCTAGGTGCCGGGATCTACAGATTGATCCAATAGCTGAAGAGGTGGGGGGGGTCATAGAAGCAAGCTCTAAGGTGCAGGGGGGGCTCATTCCAATTCACTCCTCCCCCCCCCAAAAAAACCCTGCAGCTTCTTTGCTTCCGTCCGCCCCCTCCCCTCCCTCCTGAACTGCGGAGACCATGCGTCTTGAGATCTAGAAATTTAAAGTCACGGTTAATTTTGAGAGGGAGGACCGAGTCTTGTTGGCTTAATGATTGTAAGTTTTTCTGGGAGGGGGCTGCGACCCATCGCCCCGTTTTTGTGTGTGTGTGTGGGGGTGCTCAGCTCTCCAAAGTTACTCCTGGAACTTGAGTTCGAATCTTGAAATATGTCCCCCCCCCCTCGTCAGCTGGAACAAGCCGTGCCATTGGGGGAATTGAGGAATACAGGCACTGCTCGACTTACGGCGATTTGTTTAGTGACTGTTCAAAGTTACAACGGCACTGGAAAAAAAGGCACTTCTTTCACACTTTGACGACCGTCGAAGCATCCCCACGGTCATCTGGTCACAATTTGGACACTTGGCAACTGACCCACAGTTATGAGTCCCGGGGTCACGTGATCCCTTTTTGCGACCTCTTCAGTTTTGTACCCCAAATTTTAAAACGGAGGGAGAAAACATTTGCTTTCCACCAGCGTGGAGTCTTGAGTGATCCGAGATTCCTTGCTCTACAGGGCTTACCTTTTGATTTAAAAGCTTTGTAGGGTTGGTCACACAACACAACTTAAGCCTAATTTCTAAACTGGTTTGGTTTTTTGTTTTTTTTTTGCATTCACACAAGGAACTGGAGCGATGTAATCCAGTCGGCTGGTCCAGTTACCATACTGGCTTTTTGGGTTTGACACAAGAGAAGGAACTGGGGTGAGACACTCAGGTTGACTGGCTTTGAATGAATGAATGAACCGAACTGAATTGGTTGTGTGAATGCAACTTGGTCTTTAACCTGGATAAAGCAAACCCAGCTCCTTGCTAAGCAAGTGATGATGTTAGCTAGCTTGTTAATGAAATGTTTGCAAGGAAACAACTGAGCTTAGAGAACACCAAAGACCCCAGTCGTTCTCCTCCTCCTCCTCCTCCTCCTCCTCCTCCTCCTCCCTGCAAACCCCACTCCCTTCTAGCACTGATGATGTCATTTAGTTGGGCCATGAAACGTCTGCAAGAAAACCACCCAGCTCAGAGAGCATCAGGGACACCATATCTTTTTTTTTTTTGCTTGCTATTTTATTTAAACACAAAACAAATACTCAGAATTTTGCAGAAAATATGTAACACACCAAAAACTACTATGAAGAATTGATCAGAAAGTAAACCAAATAACAGATGGTAAAGAAGGCTTGCATTTTTTTTAATCCCTTCAAATTCACCTCCTGTTTCTTGAATGAAAGGATGGGTATAGCATGACAATTGTTTCAAAAGTCAAGGGACACCATATCTTAACCCTGGGCTACAAACATTCTCCTTTACCAGCTAAACAGGTTGTGTGAACACCCCCCACCCCCCCCCGACTCCAACTGACTGTACCCGGTTTTCTCTTTGTCCCCCCCCCTTTCTGCAGAGCTGTCCAGCCATGTCCTCCCGGGAACGCCGGACGGAATTCTTCATTAAAACCGAGCCGGCTTCCCCCGATAGCCTCGTGCAACACAGCCCCAGCGGGTCCTCCGACACCAGCACCAGCGGGGCCCCCGCCGAACTTGAGACCGCCAGCACTTTGCCCGTCGGGACGGGGGCCTCCCGCCGACGCCACGATGAGGACCCCGACGAAGCGCCTGGCCGGGGAAAGTATATGCTGAACACCATGCCCAAGCGGCTGTGCCTGGTGTGTGGGGACATCGCCTCGGGGTATCACTATGGGGTGGCCTCCTGCGAAGCCTGCAAAGCGTTCTTCAAGCGGACGATCCAAGGTCAGTTCTTCCCTTTTCTGGCTCTATGGTCGGGGGGGGTGTCTTCAAACCTGGCTACTTTTAAGACTTGTGGACTTCAACTCCCAGAATTCCTCAGACCGCACAGGAATTTTGGGCGTTGAAGTCCACAAGTCTTTAAAGTGGCCATGTTTGAAGACCCCTTGCTCTAGGCCAGGGGTAGGCGACTTGGGCTCTTTTAGGACGCGTGGACTTCAACTCCCAGAATTCCCGAACCGGCCTTGCTGAGGGGAAAGGGAGAGGTTTCCAAGCTCAGCGACAACCTCGTGTAAGTCGAGCACTGCCTGTGTTTTAAATTGTCCTATTACATGCAACTTGCCTACCGCCAGCCAAGGTTGTTTTCCTGAATTTCTGCAGATCCAAACATCAGAAATAAATCAGAAGCAAGCAAGAGGGAGGATTGAAATCTCTTAAAACCCCCTTGATTTGTGGAAACCCAAGCAGGAAATCTGCTCCTGTTATTGAAATATGCTCTTTCAAACCGAAGACATTAAATCGCTTTAGATTCTAACACCCCGGCTTGAAATCCAGGCTGTTCTCTAACTGTATCCCTGTCTGCACGATGACAAATAACTGGGAATCTTTCGAAATTCCCCAATTGTAAATCCAGTTCCTTCAGGAGCCAGGAGGGGAATTCCAGGAATTAATTCCAGTTGTTTATCCAAAGAAAGACTTCCTTAAAAACCTGTCAGCCTTAAGGGAACCACTTTTCTTAACGCTGTTCCCTACTGCTAGAAGGAGAATATAAAATAGGGAACAATAAAAGCTATCTGAATTGGGAGTGTAAACTTTATTTGCCCCGTGGTGGGAGAGATAAGATGTCTGCAAGCGAGTTACAACTGCTTCATCCAGTTGTCGGCTTTATGCAGTAATTAAATTTATGCTGCTTTTGAACCTTTGAGTAAACTACAGGTAGTCCTCGACTTCACGGCCAGAACTGAGCCGGAAATTTCGGTTTACTAAGCAAGACAGTTGTTCGCCCTGTTTTACGGCCTTTCTTCCCACAGTTGTTAAGTGGATCGTTGCAGGTCTTCAGTTCGTAACGGGTTGTTAAGTCAATCTGGCTTCCCCGTTGCTCGTCAGACAGTCGCCAAAGGGGATCACGTGACCCCAGGAGACACTGCGACCGTCATAACTACAAGTCAATTTCCCAACGTCTGAATTTTGATCGTGTGACCACGGGGAGGCTGCAACGAATGGTCGTCAGTGTGAAAACGGGTCCTCAGTAACTTTGAGCGGACGCTAAGCAGATGGTTGTAAAGCAAGGTGCATCTGCAATGGATGAACGTGCCTGCCTTTGCTCTGTCCTGCAGGAAGCATTGAGTACAGCTGCCCGGCCACCAACGAGTGTGAAATCACCAAACGTCGACGGAAAGCCTGCCAGGCGTGTCGTTTCACCAAGTGCCTCCGCGTGGGCATGCTGAAGGAAGGTAGTTTGTTTTGGGGAAGGGGCTCCAGTCTCCACGCGGGGATGACAAATGGATCGATTGTTACTGAACTTCACTTCCCAGCTTCCTTAGAGCAGGGGATTGCTGGGAGTCATAGTTCCATTCAGTTCGGACCAGCCGTTGTCCAGATGCGTTCTGGGAGGAAAGATCTGAAAAGCCTGAGCAGGGGGTTGGACTAGATGACCTCCAGGGTCCCTCCCAACTCTGCTATTCTGTTATTCAGCTATTCTTTTTTTCCTTCCTTCCTTCCTTCCTCCCTCCCTCGTCACTGGAGGTTTTCAAGAAGAGACAGGACAAAATGGCATAGGGTCTCCTGTTTGAGCAGGGGGTTGGACTAGATGACCTCCAGGGTCCCTCCCAAGTCTGCTATTCTGTTATTCAGCTATTCTTTTTTTCCTTCCTTCCTTCCTTCCTTCCTCCCTCCCTCGTCACTGGAGGTTTTCAAGAAGAGACAGGACAAAATGGCATAGGGTCTCCTCTTTGAGCAGGGGGTTGGACTAGATGACCTCCAGGGTCCCTCCCAAGTCTGCTATTCTGTTATTCAGCTATTCTTTTTTTCCTTCCTTCCTTCCTTCCTTCCTCCCTCCCTCGTCACTGGAGGTTTTCAAGAAGAGACAGGACAAAATGGCATAGGGTCTCCTCTTTGAGCAGGGGGTTGGACTAGATGACCTCCAGGGTCCCTCCCAAGTCTGCTATTCTGTTATTCAGCTATTCTTTTTTTCCTTCCTTCCTTCCTTCCTTCCTTCCTTCCTTCCTTCCTTCCTCCCTCCCTCGTCACTGGAGGTTTTCAAGAAGAGACAGGACAAAATGGCATAGGGTCTCCTCTTTGAGCAGGGGGTTGGACTAGATGACCTCCAGGGTCCCTCCCAAGTCTGCTATTCTGTTATTCAGCTATTCTTTTTTTCCTTCCTTCCTTCCTTCCTCCCTCCCTCGTCACTGGAGGTTTTCAAGAAGAAACAGGACAAAATGGCATAGGGTCTCCTCTTTGAGCAGGGGGTTGGACTAGATGACCTCCAGGGTCCCTTCCAAGTCTGTTATTCAGCTATTTTTTTCCTTCCTTCCTTCCTTCCTTCCTTCCTTCCTTCCTTCCTTCCTTCCTTCCCTTCCTTCCTTCCTTCCTTCCTTCCTTCTGCCTTCTCTCCTTGTTCTCCACAAACCTTTCCAAACATGGTTTTCACAAGCAGCTGATGAAAAACCATCCCCATCCTCCACAGCTGCCATAGGTGGGGATGATGGGAGTTGCAATCCACCCACACCCATTGGTCTCATTTTGCTGAAGAAGGGAAAGTCTCGGCTGGCAAATTTTCCCAGGCTGCCGTGTTTTCAATTGTGCTTTGTCCCAGCTGGGTGCTGAATTCTGAAGACAGTGCCTCTGAGCGTAACAAGAGTTGCTTTTCCCCCCTCCATGCCACAGTTGAATCCCAGGTGCTTTGAAGGAAGGAAGGAAGGAAGGAAGGAGGGAAGGATTTAGGGAGGGTCAAAGATTTGAGGCTAAATTTGGATGGTTTGAGAAACGCAGAAGTCTTTAGCAATGGCTGAAACTACATGTTTTCTTCCCCATTATAATTTTCCTTCCTTTCTTCCCTCTCCTGCCAATTTTTAGGGGTACGCCTCGACCGGGTACGTGGGGGTCGACAGAAATATAAGCGCCGGCCAGAGGTGGAGGGTGCCCCCTACCCCAGCACTTTTGTGACCCCACAGATCGCCACAGCTACCGCCAAGAAGTCAGGTAAGTAGCCTTGACTAATGGAGCACCTCCCTAATTTCAGGGTGCAGAAACCTCAGCTCGGGATTCCACTTCTTTGCCTTGGATTGTCCCTTTTTTTTCTGTCTTTTAAAAGGAGGGAGGGAGGAAGGAAAGAGAAAGAAAGGAGGGAAGAAAAGAAAGGAAAGAAAGAAAGAGAAGGAAGGAAAAGAAAGGAGGGAAGGAAAGAAAGAGGAAGGAAGGAATGGAAAGAAAGAAAGAGAAAGAAAAAGAAAGAAAGAAAGAAAGAAAAGGGAGGAAAGAAAGGAAAGAAAGAAAGAGAAGGAAGGAAGGAAGGAAAAGAAAGGGAAGGAAAGAAAGAGGAAGGAAAAGGAAGGAAGGAAGGAAAGAAAGAGAAAGAAAGAAAAGGGAGGAAAGAAGGAAGGAAAAGAAAGGAGGGAAGGAAAGAAAGGAAGGAAAAGGAAGGAAAGGAAAGAAAGAAAGAGAAAGAAAGAAAGGAAAGGGAGGAAAGAAAGGAAAAGAAAGAAAAAAAGTGCATAAAAAATCACGAAATAACTTCTAGTTTTCTTTTACATCCACTTTACTTTCATTTTTCTCTACCACCTTTTTTTTCTAATCATCAAACCCATCTA
Source organism: Bothrops alternatus (assembly GCA_034064705.1). Classification (NCBI taxonomy): domain Eukaryota; kingdom Metazoa; phylum Chordata; class Lepidosauria; order Squamata; family Viperidae; genus Bothrops; species Bothrops alternatus. The sequence continues at coordinate 105,862 of JARGCV010000119.1, read as the reverse complement.
TCACAATTCCATCCCCCCCCTCTCTCTCTCTCACACACACACACACACACACACATCCCAAAAAGAAACTTTGGCCTTTGTTCTCTTCCTTTATTTTTTTTCCCTTTCTCCTCCCTTCGCAATTCGTTTCAATCAATTTTCGTTTTCTCTTTCGGGCTGCAAAAAAAAAACAAAAAAAAAACACCCACACCCAGCTCCCCCTATTTTTCTTTCTCTCCCTTCCCGCCCAGCCCCGATGAACACGATGGTGTCCCATTTGTTGGTAGCCGAACCGGAAAAACTCTACGCCATGCCGGACCCGGGACTTCCCGAGGGTCCCGTGAAAGCTGCAAGCACTTTGTGTGATCTGGCCGACCGGGAGATTGTGGTCATCATTGGCTGGGCCAAAAATATACCAGGTACGGCCTGACATTTCCCATCTGCCCCCCCACCAAAATTTGTGCCCCTTGCTTTCTCCTCGATGGTTTTGTGTTCTCCTAGAACAGCCGTCCCAGGGCCGTTGTTCTCAGGAGGACCCAACACAGGCGGTCCTCGGCTGACGACTTTTCGCTTAGCAACCCTGCAAATAAAGCGACTTAACGACCAGTCCTCGCACTTACGACCGTCACAGCATTCCCCACACGGCCAAGGGTACTTATGACGGCTTACAGGGTCACCCGGTCGCCCGTTTTTGCAACCAACTTGCGTTGACTTCGGACGAGGACAGTCAACGGGGCAAGCTGGATTTGCTGAATGATCACCTGACTCGCTTAATGACTGGAGTGATCCGCTTAACACTCAGAGCAAAAAAACAACAACAAAAAAAGCAGATAGGATGACTTCATAACTTGTGCCCGCATCCGATCCTTCCCCAAAGGCCATCAGTGCAGTGAAAAGGAGTCCAAATCTTGGAAATGTGGGCTGAGCTGCCATATTTTCTAATTTCCTCATGTTCTCTAATTATTCTATTTTATCGGCTCCTGCCCTCTGATCTTGCCTTCTGAAAGAGCCTTCCGTTAAAAAGAAAACCTTGCCTTCTTTTGTTCTGTTTTATTCCCCGGCAACTGCAATAACAGAGGGAGAGAATCAAGATCACGCGAAGTGTTAATACCACTTTACAAGGCCTTGGTAAAGCTACACGTGGAATCCTGCATCCAGTTTTGGTCACCACGATGTAAAAAAGATGCTGAGACTCTGGATAGAGTGCAGAGAAGAGCAACAAAGATGATCAGGGGACTGGAGGCTAAAACATACTATATGAGGTTGCTGGAATTAGATAGGCCTAGTTTAATGAAGAGAAGGACCAGGGGGGACATGATAGCAGTATTCCAATATCTCAGGGGCTGCCCCAAAGAAGAGGGAGTCAAGCTATTCTCCAAAGCACCGGAAGTCAGGACAAGAAGCAACGGGTGCAAACTCATCAAGGAGAGAAGCAACTTAGAACTAAGGAGAAACTTCCTGACAGTGAGAACAATTAACCAGTGGAACAACCTGCTTCCAGAAGCGGTGAATGCTCCAACACTGGAAGTTTTTAAGAAGAGACCGGACAGCCATTTGTCCCAATTGGTCTAGGGTTTCCTTCCTGAGCAGGGGGTTGGACTAGATGACCTCCAAGGTCCCTTCCAACTTTACTATTATTATTATTATAACTTACAAATCAGGGAAAATATATGTTGTGAGCCGCTCCGAGTCTCCGGAGAGGAGCGGCATACAAATTAAATTAATAAATAAATAAATATTATTTCAATATATCCTTAGAGGACTGCCTGTAGACCACTGGCACTTTCTGGGCAGGATCCTCAACTTATAACCGTTTGCTTAGTGACCCAAGTTTACAACAGCGCTGGAAAAAAAATGACTTAGGTACTGCTTCCCCACACTTAACGCTGCCAAGGTCACAGGATCAACATTCAGACCCTTGGCAACGGACTCGTATTTACGACGGTCGCAGGGCTCCTGTGATCCCCTTCTGCGACTTTCTAACAGAGTCAGTGCGGAGGCCAGATTCATTTAATGACCGTGTGCCTGCAGGGATTCATTTAACCGCGGCGGCAAAGGCTGTACATTGGGCAAAGCTCGTTTAGCAACCGTCTCACTCAGGATCAGAAATTTGGGCTCGGTCGTGGTCGTACGTTTGAGGACTGCCTGTAGTGACCGGGCAAATATCAGCCCCTGCATTCACACAACCCCCATTCCTGGTTTGCTTCCTCGCTAGGATTCCCCGCCTTGTCCTTGGCCGATCAGATGTCTGTTCTGCAGAGCGTCTGGCTGGAGGTTTTGCTCCTCGGCGTCGCCTGGCGCTCCCTGCCTTGCGAGGACGAGATTGTGTTTGCGGAAGATTTCGCGCTGGACGAAGAGGCGGCCCGGACGGCGGGACTGCTGGAGCTGAGCAGTGTGGTCCTCCAGCTGGTGCGCAAATACCGGGCGCTGCGCCTGGAGCGGGAGGAATATGTGCTGCTGAAGGCGTTGGCCCTTGCCAACTCAGGTGAGGCTCAGCGAAAATGCTTGGTCTTCTTGCGAAGGAATGAGGAGACGGTGAGTTCTAGTTCCACTTTAGGCACGGACGCCCGCTGGGTTAATTTAGGCCAATCACCAGGAGACGGAGAGTTCTAGTCCTGCCTTAGGTATGAAAGCCCACTGGGTTAACTTGGGCCAGTCACCAGGAGACAGAGAGTTCTAGTCCCGCCTTAGGTATAAAAACCCACTGGGTTAATTTGGGCCAATCACCAGGAGACCGTGAGTTCTAGTCCCGCCTTAGGTATAAAAACACACTGGGTTAATTTGGGCCAATCACCAGGAGACAGTGAGTTCTAGTCCCGCCTTAGGTATGAAAGTCCACTGGGTTAATTTGGGCCAATCACCAGGAGACAGTGAGTTCTAGTCCCGCCTTAGGTATGAAAGTCCACTGGGTTAATTTGGGCCAATCACCAGGAGACAGTGAGTTCTAGTCCCGCCTTAGGTATGAAAGTCCACTGGGTAATTTGGGCCAATCACCAGGTGACATTGAGTTCTAGTCCCGCCTTAGGTATGAAAGTCCACTGGGTTAATTTGGGCCAATCACCAGGAGACATTGAGTTCTAGTCCCGCCTTAGGTATGAAAGTCCACTGGGTTAATTTGGGCCAATCACCAGGAGACCGTGAGTTCTAGTCCCGCCTTAGGTATAAAAACCCACTGGGTTAATTTGGGCCAATCACCAGGAGACCGTGAGTTCTAGTCCCGCCTTAGGTATAAAAACACACTGGGTTAATTTGGGCCAATCACCAGGAGACAGTGAGTTCTAGTCCCGCCTTAGGTATGAAAGTCCACTGGGTTAATTTGGGCCAATCACCAGGAGACAGTGAGTTCTAGTCCCGCCTTAGGTATGAAAGTCCACTGGGTTAATTTGGGCCAATCACCAGGAGACAGTGAGTTCTAGTCCCGCCTTAGGTATGAAAGTCCACTGGGTAATTTGGGCCAATCACCAGGTGACATTGAGTTCTAGTCCCGCCTTAGGTATGAAAGTCCACTGGGTTAATTTGGGCCAATCACCAGGAGACATTGAGTTCTAGTCCCGCCTTAGGTATGAAAGTCCACTGGGTTAATTTGGGCCAATCACCAGGAGACCGTGAGTTCTAGTCCCGCCTTAGGTATAAAAACCCACTGGGTTAATTTGGGCCAATCACCAGGAGACCGTGAGTTCTAGTCCCGCCTTAGGTATAAAAACACACTGGGTTAATTTGGGCCAATCACCAGGAGACAGTGAGTTCTAGTCCCGCCTTAGGTATAAAAACCCACTGGGTTAATTTGGGCCAATCACCAGGAGACAGTGAGTTCTAGTCCCGCCTTAGGTATAAAAACCCACTGGGTTAATTTGGGCCAATCACCAGGAGACAGTGAGTTCTAGTTCTGCCTTAAACGGGTTAAGCGAGTTGCGCCTGATTTGATGACCTGTTTGGCCACCCTTCTTAAGCAAAGCACACAGTGCTGAAGTGAATCCGTGGAGGACTCCCTGTAATCCCGTTGCTTTCCCTTCTGCCCCCCCAGACTCCGTTCACATCGAGGACATGGCGGCCGTCCAACGCCTCCGGGACGTCCTTCACGAGGCGTTGCTGGAGTACGAAGCCTCGCGGCGCCCGGAGGAGCCCCGCCGTGCCGGCCGCCTCTTGCTAACCCTCCCGCTGCTGCGCCAAACCGCCACCCGGGTGCTGCACCACTTCTACAGTTTGAAACTGGAGGGCAAAATCCCCATGCACAAGCTGTTCCTGGAGATGTTGGAAGCCATGATGGACTGAAGGCAGGGCAGGCTGAGAATTGGGGTCCAGGATTCAGGAGGGTGGGGGAGCCCGGGCATCCAGGACGGGGCGGGGTGCCAAGCCCGCGATCGGAGACCAGCCGCCGCAGAGGCCCGGATGCGGATTCTGCCACCCTCTGAATCCCCGCCACGGCTATCGCGCTAAACTAACATGCATTTCACCATATGCAAACCTTGCGGTCAGCGCCTCCTCTCCCCCCCCCCCAAGCTTCGTGCACAGTGGAGAACGACACACGCACCGCAACGCAGATCGCCACGGCAGTCCTCCCCAGATTGGATTTGACACCCGGGGCCGGTTGGTGGAGACAGGGACAAATGTTTTAGAAGCCATACTTTAATTTATTGATTGGGACTTGGGGAGGGGGGCAGGGAAGGAGATTAGAGCAAGGCTTGTGCTCCTCGGCAGCAGGAAGGGGGTGGACTTCAGCTCCCAGAATCCCCCAACCAGTGTGCTTTAAGAGGGGTGGACTTCAATTCCCAGAATTCCCCAGCTAGCATACTTTGGCATGGGCGAACTTCACCTCCCAGAATTCCCCATCCAGCACACTTCCAGCTGGGTGGACTTCACCTCCCAGAATTCATGTGGGCTGAGGAATTCTGGGAGTTGTTGTAGTCCACCTTTTCTAGCTGCGAAGGTGGAGAAGGAACGGATTAGATAATGTAGTACCAGCAATTGCCTGGGTTTAAGTGTTGTGTACAAAGGACATAAGGCTCTTTAGCATATGGGGTGGGGGGGCGGGAATTGGAGCTGTCCCACCCCAGAAGTGGGGTGAGAAGTGGAGAAAGCCTCATTTGGGTGGGGGGGGCCAAGCCGCACGTCCCTGGGGGTCTGTTTCGGGGAGATCTCCTTTCCTGCTGCCTAGGTTTCCTTCCCAGGGTCTCTTCGTTCCCACGTTTGGGCTAGGCCCCGATCCAAAGCACCTTAAGACATTGTGGGGAGTCACGATTCCAGGAATTGGGGGTGCGGAGACCGGGGAGGGGAAAAGGGAGGGCACGGGACCCCCTCCTCGTTCTGCCTTGGCGGGCCAGTCTCCGCACAACCTCAGGGGAGGGACACTCTTCCGCCGTTCTCTGCCCCGTTCCCGCCATCTCCCTCCTTCTCTCCTTCCCTGAATTATCCCTTTGAAGCAATAACTTTAATAATAATAATAATAATTAAAAAAAAACGGGATGTGGAGAGCTGGAGGGTCTTTGAGGGGGATTGCCTCGCTCGCACGCAACCTTCCTTAAAAGCCAGGAAAGAGGTGGGCTGCGTTGAAGGAGCGAGCCCCTTCCCTCCGAGATAGAATAATAAAAATAAAAGGAAAAGGCCGGTCCTTTCGTTCTGCGTCCTTCACCCGAGTCCCATATAGCAATAGTTCAAAAGGCAATTTTGCTTTTATTTTCAGGTGTGACGTCCTGTCCCCCCTCGGCCGAAGAGGTGACTTCCCTCCTTCCCCAACTTCCATCCAAGACCCCACCTGTGCCCAAAGCAATAAAAAAAAAACACCTTATATTCCCTCTCAATTCCCTTCCTTCCCACTCAAAGATTCGGAAGGAAGGTCCCCCTGTGGCTTGAACGGGAGAGCCGTGTACATAGCAATATATTTTACTGTATATTTGTCGCAGGAAAAATTTTAAAGGAAGGAAAAAAAGATCTTAGCCCATCTTTGGCACACCTGCCTCTTCCCTAAGGAGGCAGGTGTGACCTTCTCCCTGGTGTGTGTGTGTGTGGAGGGGGTGGGGTGGAATAAAGGGGGGGGGAAACAGACGCTGGCCTTTTTTTTTTAATTAAATTATATGTGTGTGTACATATTATAAATACTTTGATCTGTGTATAGGCGGTTATACATTCATAGAGAGCTCTATTATGGAAAGAATTAAAAGAAGGCCGATGCAGCCTCTGCCGACATTTAACCTCTGTCTTTGTTTGGTGGCAGCGTCTTGCGCTGAATTCGAACTCTGGGCCAGCCAGAGAAGCAGGAGATGCAGCCAGATAAGGCAGAAGAAGAAGCAACTCATCAAGGAGAGAAGCAACCTAGAACTAAGGAGAAACTTCCTGACAGTTAGAACAATTAACCAGTGGAACAACCTGCCTCCAGAAGCGGTGAATGCTCCAACACTGGAAGTCTTTAAGAAGAGACTGGACAGCCATTTGTCCGAAATGGTCTAGGGTTTCCTGCCTGAGCAGAGGGTTGGACTAGATGACCTCCAAGGTCCCTTCCAACTTTATTATTAGTATTATTATTATTATCATTTATTTATAAGCTTCATTCATCTCCAGGTTATGAGTCCAGGGCAGGGAACAGTAATTAAAAATACAGCATTCAAAAAACAACAAAAAACAGGTAAGTCTTGACTTACAATCACACCTGAGCCCAAATGTTCCGTTGGTAAGCAAGACAGTGAGCAGTTAAGTGAGTTTTGACCCATTTTACGACTTTGCTTGCCACAGTCGTTAAATGAAGAGCTACAGCCCAACCCTAGGATTCTCTTATCAACGTCAAGAAGTCCGTTTCAAGCATTCAGATTTATTTACAGACACAAAACAAACAACAACAATGCAAAAAAAAAACAACAACTGTGGCCGGGAGGTTAACTGTTTCTCCTCCGTCCCTCTGGACTCGTTCTAGCGCCGTTTTGATAGTAGGGCAGCTCACGTCTCGTCTTCGCTCAGCAACATATTCGGGATGCCCTTGTTAATGGGGAATTCCCGCCCAGTATCCGGACACTTCAAGACCCCTTCGATCACCTCCACCTAAAGAAGGCAAAAATGGAATCAGGAAGTAGGGGAGGGGAGGAAAGAGAAAAACAAATGCAACTTAAAAAAGGAGAGGAGAGGAAAGGAGAATGAAAAACACAACTTTATCTTTATTTTGACTTATATGCCGCCCTTCTCCCCAGACTCAGGGCGGCTCACAACAGAAATACAAGTACAAAATATATAAGTCTTATAAAATAATACTACAATATAAAACTATACTCATTCATACAACATACACTCCCAATCAAAGGCCAGGGGCAGAGCAGCTCACACTTTATAAAGGAACGGAGAGGAAAGAAGGAAAGGAAAGGAGAGAAAAATAAACGCAACTTAAAAAAGGAAAGGAGAGCAAAGAAGGAAAGGAGACAAAAACGCAACTTAGGAGAGGAGAGGAAAGAAGAAAGAAAGGAAAGGAGGAAAGAAAAGGAAGGGAAAGGAGAAAGACAAATGCAACTTGAGAGGAGAGGAAACGAAAGGAGAAAGAAAAATGCAACTTAAAAAGAGGAAAGAAGAAAGGCAAGGAAAGAAAGGAAAGGAGAAAGAAAAACTTAAAAAGGAAAGGAAGAGGAGAAAAAAATAAACACAACTTAAAAAGGAAAGGAAAGGAGAAAGAAAAACGCAACTTAAAAAAAGAGGAAAGAAGGAAAAATAAACACAACTTAAAGGAGAGGAGAGGAGAGAGGAGGAAGGAATAGAGGGACGGAAGGAAGATGAGAGGGAGAAAGAAAGAGAAAGAAAGAAAGGGAGGGAGAGGAAGAACACAAAGCTGCTATTTTGGGACAGACGGAATTCTCTTGACTTGGCTGGGTGCATTCCACGAAGTACGGGAAAACGAAGTAAAGTTTCAAACCTCCATCAAGACATGATGCACTTTCCGAAGAAAATCTTCATTTTGCTCATAATTGGGCATGAGCTCGGACGGAAGGTCTGACCGGTGACCCAACTGTAAAGGGAAGAAGATCAGGTTATTATTTTTCACCAGCTCATCGTCCAAGGCCGATATTTCCCTCCTTGACTGTGCTTGTGTCCTACCAATAAGCTTCCAAGGGCCATCTGCCTTTTCTAGACGGCTATATATATATATATATATATATACCGGTATGTTTTCTGAGGTTTCCGCGGGTGTTTGTATGTAGGTCTTTGGTTATTCGGGTTTTCTCCCGTGTAAAATTGGAAGTGTCTTGGCGACATTTCAACGAAATCCCATTCATCATCTTCAGGCTGGTGTTTTCGGCTTCGTGCTCCTAGAAGCACGAAGCCGAAAACACCAGCCTGAAGATGACGAATGGGACTTTGTCAAAACGTTGCCAAAACACCTCCAATTTTACGGGGGAGAAAACCCGAATAACCAAAGACATACATACATACATACATACAACACACACACACATTCCCTAGGCAACTTGCAAGAAAGGAAAGAAGGAGAAAGAAAAATGCAACTTAAGAAAGGGGAGTAGAGGAAAGAACGAAAGGAAGACAGAAGAAAGGAAAGGGGAAAGGAAGGAAAAGGAAGATAGAAGAAAGGAAAGGAAAGGGAGGAAGGAATAGAGGGAAGGAAGATGCACATGTTTGAAAATGTTAATAACCACCAGCTGACTAGAAGAAGATGGAAGAGCCAGGATCCCTGCTTTCTCCATCTTTCTCCTTCTGTCCCCCCCCCCCCCGACACCTGCCCAGGACTTACACTTTCTGCAGCGCCCACCAGAGCTGCCCATTCTATTTTGGGCACCATCCGTGCCGTGAACTCCGGGTTAAAGTCGATGTTGTTCACCTTCACCTCTGTAGCCTGTGGGCAGGAAAGACCGAAAGGTTAAGTCTCAGGAAACCCGTAAAACAAGGATTACGGCGCAGTTAAGCAGGCTGAAATTCTTAACTCCCCGTCTTCCTAGGCAGAATGATCCACAGACCTTCACTGGGCTACCTTGGGAATCCTCTTCTCCCGTTTGTTTCTGCCTGTCTAGCTTGCTCAAGCAGGTCGGGAACATTGTGGGTCCCATCAGCCGAGGCATGTTGTCAGCTGGTGGGCACTAGGAGAGCGTGCCTTCGCTGCCACGGGCTTTACCCATTAGACTATTCTGCCTCTTGGTTTTTTTGTAAGACTATGAAGACTTGATTAAGGGTCTGGGCCTCGGACCCCAAGTGGGTTAAGGGTCTCATTTCCTGGCTGCATAGTAACAATTCTACTTGGAGCCATCTATTTTTATTTCGTTATAGATTTTGTTTATCCCACCATTATTATTTGTATAAATAAAAATAACAGAAAAACAGAGTTGGGAGGAGGAACCTTAGAGGTCTTCTAGTCCAGCCCCCTGCTCAAGCAGGAGACCGAGACTGTTTGGTCTAATGGTTAAAGCACCAGGCTAGAAAGCAGGAGGCGGTGAGTTCTAGTCCCACCATAGGCATGAAAGCCAGCAGGGTGACTTTGGGCCAGTGACTCTTAGTCGGATCCACCTCACAGGGTTGTCGTGGGGAAAAAGAGGAGGAAGGAGCACTGTATACTGTATGTCCGCCACCTGGAGTAATTTCTAAAAATAATAAAGAGACAGAATACAAATAAATACATATTTCAGGGCAGCAAACATACAGCATATAATGCTCTTTCCTCCTCTTTCCCCCACAACAACCCTGTGAGGTGGGTCGCGGGCCAATTTATTTTGTACCCTCTGAATTACCCTTTTTAAATGTTTTATGATATAAATAAACCCCCCAGACTGAACGGCTCAGAGGGGTGGGCTATAGAAATCAAATCAAATAAACAAGCAGCCAGGCAGGGGATGATGGGATCACAAGCACGACGATGCAGTTCCTTCAACCAAGGCTCCAAGGTCAGATTTGGGACTACCCAGCCCATCTTCTCTCTCTTTGCTACCACCTAAATCTAAGGAACCTAAGGGAGGGGGGAGTTGGGGATGATGGGAGCTGTAATCTGGAGAATGCAAAACTGGGGGAGCTTGGCTGGGGGGAATGGGGAGCGGGAGTGCAGCACTAAAGCGATGGGCTAGGTAGTCCAGCCTGCTGTGAAGGCAGGTGGGAAGGCTTTGCCAGCCTCGCTTTACCTTTATGAGAAGGGGGAACCCTCCTCCGGCTCGCACTCCCCGCACGTGAGAAGTGAGCATGTTGTGGGTCAGCAGTTTCATGTTTTCGGTCCGCCGAGCGAGCAGGGAAGGACACGTGCGCGTGCGCGGTGTCCCTTCCGGTCTGCTTCCGGTATGGGGTAAACACAAACCGCCGGCCTTTCCTCTTCACTTCCGGCGAGTTTGCGCAACGCTCATTTGAGTCCTCCGGGAAACGCGACCCCCGCGCGATAACAGTTCCGGGCTCCGAGGGTTCCTGGTGGCAAAGATTTGTGTCGAATGAGCTTTGCCCCGTCTTACGACCTTTCTTGCCACCGTTGTTAAGCGAGTCACTGCCATTAACACGGTCGTTAAGTGAATCTGGCTCCCCCCTGACTTGCCAGAAGGTCGTAAAAAGGGGGTCACGTGGTCCAGCCGCCGCCTTGGGGACAGGAAGTCGGCCATGCCGAGAAGGTCGTTCTGAATCGAAGTGGAAGGACGGCCACAGAAACGGACAGGAAGTTGGCCATCCCGGGGAGGTCGGTGTGTAGGGCAGTTGAGGACTACTGCGCATGTGTGATAGGAAGTCGGCAGGTAAGGTTTATTTCTTTGTGTGGCTGCTACTCCTGCCTAAGGCTGCATTCTGAGGACTTTGCCCCTAATATAAGGAAAATAATCTTTCGTATCTTGGGAATGCCTGACTTTTTTGCCCTCTTTGGGGTAAGGTTCATTTCCTTGTGTGGCTGCTATTCCTGCCTTGTCCACTGGAGGGCACTGCTTTCTGTCCCATAGCATTAGCACTTTAGGCCATCATAGGCCTAATAATAATAGTAGTAATAATAATAATAATAATAATAACAACAACAATAATAACAATAACAACAACAACAACAATAGTAATAAAGTCATTCTTTATTATGCCCCCCAAATAACCAACATAGTCTTTCATATCTTGGGAAAGCCTGACTTTTTTGCCCTCTTTGGGGTAAGGAGAAACTACGGCCTGACTTTTGGCCCACTTTGGGGTTAGAAAAGAGTTAGGTCGACGTAAGGCCGCATTCTGATGACTTTGTCCCAAAAATGACCAGCCCAGTTTGTGATAGTTTAGGAAAGCCTGACTTTTTTGCCCTCTTTGGGGTAAAGGCTTATTTCCTTGTGTGGCTGCTATTCCTGCCTTGTCCACTGGAGGGTGCTGCTGTCTGTCTGTCCTACAGCATTAGCACTTAGGCCAGGGATACGCAACCTTGGCTCTTTTATGACTCGTGGACTTCAACTCCCAGAATTCCTGAGCCAGCCAACTCTGGGAGTTCAAGTCCACAAGTCTTAAAGTTGCCAAGGTTGAGAACCCCTGACTTAGGCCATCATAGGCCTTTTTAACTTGGTTTAAGTGTTTTGAAGCAGGTTTCCTTGCTTCTATACCTGTTCTGCAGCCCTGGGGCCTCCCGTTGCTCTATTGTGATTAATACTAAGGCTTCTAATAATGTAATAATAATAATAAAGTCATTCTTTATTATGCCCCCCCCCAAATAACCAGCATAGTCTTTCATATCTTGGGAAAGCCTGACTTTTTGCCCTCTTTTGAGGTTTGACCCATTTTGGGATTAGAATAGAGTTAGGGGAAGCTAAGGCTGCATTCTGATGACTTTGTCCCCAAAATGACCAACCCAGTTTGTGATATGTTAGGAAAGCCTGACTTTTTTGCCCTCTTTAAGGTTCATTTCCTTGCGTGGCTGCTATTCCTGCCTTGTCCACTGGAGGGCGCTGCTGCCTGTCCCACAGCATTAGCAGTCTTAGGCCATCTTAGGCCTTTTTAACTCGGTTTAAGTGTTTTGAAGCAGGTTTCCCTGCTTCGGTGCCTGTTCTGCAGCCCTGGGGCCTCCCGTTGCTCTGTTATGATTAATACTAAGGCTTCTAATAATGTAATAATAATATTAATAAAGTCATGTTTTCCACGCAGCTCCAGCAAAGCAAAAGCAAAGCAGATTTTGCAAAAATCACCCAATCTGCTTCGGCCATGTGACCAGGCACCAAAAAACAACAACAACAACCCACTTCCGGCTCCTCTCCCAGCCACGTGGCCGCGGAGGCCTGTTTTTGGTCGGGGTTTTGCACGGCTAACGGTAAGTCTCCTTTCTGAATTGGTTCGCTTTTGTGAACACTGGCTAAATAAACGTTCATACCTGGGGGAATTACCTGCATGGAGCCATTCGTGTTAAAATTAAGAATTAAGTCCCACTTGAATAACTGCCCCCTGCTTTTAATTAAACAGCCAGTTGCACGTCCGCTGCATTTAAACATGGAGACCTTGTTGCAGAGCCACTGATGGACTCGGGGGCTCCCCTTTTTCTTCCAGGCACCCCGTGGAAAGGTTTTTTTTTAAATAAAATAAAATAAGCTCCTAGGGTTTTCTTTGCATTTGTTCCAATTTGCTGTGCATTTGAATAGCTGCACCTGCTTTTAATTAAACAGCCAGTTGCATTCAAATATGGAGACCTTGTTGAAGAGCCACTGAAAGACTCTGTGGCTCCCTTTTTTTCCAGGCACCCAGTTGCCCACCTCTGCTTCAGCTCCCACAGCCTCATCAGGGCCAACATCCCCAATGGGGCCAGCATCATGGACGAGGACTTGACCGCTCTCCAAAGGTGAGAGCTGACCCTCACAGTGGTACTTTTTATCTTAACCAGCAGGAGGCGCCCTGTGACACCACTCTCAGGGTTACTAGACTACAGTTTCTTGCAGCCTTAGCTAGACAATATTGCGGGACACTGGGAGGCATTCCCCCAAGTTGGCCTTCCTCAGTTTAAACCCAGGGATCTTCAAACATGGCCCTTTTATGACTTGTGGACTTCAATTCCCAGAACTCCTCAGCCCTGGCTAGGGAATTCTGGGAGTTGAAATCCACAGGTCTTAAGAGTTGTCAAATTTGAGAAATACTGCTTTAGAGCAGGGGTCTTCAAACATGGCCCTTTTATGACTTGTGGACCCAGCATGCCTGGCTGAGGAATTCTGGGAATTGAAGTCCACAAATCATAAAAGGGCCAAGTTTGAAGACCCCTGATTTAAACAGGAAAAGGGGGGAAGCCACAATGGAGGAGCATTTGAGAGCTTATGGTGGCAGAGAGCCAGGATGTTGTGGCCAAGCCAGGCAGGGGTTTAGGATGGGAGGGTAGCCAGCCATAAACCAAAAGCAAGCTCTGGTGAACAGCAAGTGGCTTGGAAGAACAAACCCAGCGTGATGGGTGAAGGTGGTAAGATGTTCCAGCACCCATTATTATGGGTTGGCTTGGCTAAGTTTGATGGGAATTATAGTCCAGCTGCTTCTGGATGGCTATTGGCCTCGCTTCCTCTTGGAATACAGAGTAGTTTAGCTTATCCAAATCCTGTTTTAAATCTTCTCCCTTTCCCTCTCCTCTCCTCCCCTCCTTTTCCCTTCCCTTCTCTTCCCTCCCCTCTTCCTCCCACTTCCCTTCCCTCTCTTATCTCCTCTCTCCTCCCCTTCTCCCTTCCTTTCCCATCTGTTTCCTCAGACTCTGAGCTGACTTCCAAGAAGGTGAATACAAGACAGTTGACATATCTAGAGCAGTATTTCTCAAACTTGATTACTTTTAAGACAGACAGGTCAAACTCGCGACATCATGTGATGTCGTGCGATGTATCGTGACTTGTTCCCCATTGCTGGCAATGGGGTGGACACGGTTTCAGCGTGACGCATCCGGCCCATGGGCCAGCAGTTTGACATGCCTGCTTTAAGAGGACTGAACTTCAATCCCCAGGATTCCCCGGCCAGGGAATCCTGGGGATTGAAGTCCACACGTCTTAATGTGGCTGAGGTTGAGAAGCACTACTCTAAAAGTAGAACAACCCAGAACCATTAAGGGTACATCTTCAAGCACATGGGCCTACTCTGAATTGATGTGCTTGCATTTTAAAATCTCCTTGGCCCTAGAGAGGAACCAGAGTCTGGAGCAGGGGTCTTCAAACTTGGCCCTTTTATGACTGGTGGACTTGAAGTCCACCAGTCATAAAAGGGCCAGGTTTGACGACCCCTGGTCTGGAGCAACGTTCTTCAATCTGGGCAACTTTAAGACGTGAGGGCCAATTCCCAGAATTCCCCAGCCAGCTTGAATTTGAAGTGCAGACATCTTAACGTTGCCAAGGTTGGAAAGTTGCTCCAGAGGGTTTTGAACTGCTGGGAATCAGGCTGGTTGAAAAGCACTCTGCTTATTTTCTTTTCCCTTTTCTCCCCTTGCTTCTCTCTCACCAGGCACAGAGGCATTATCTACGCCTACGAATTCTCCACAGACAAGCTGGTGGCAGAGAGCGTCCTTCCTATCTGCCGCTCCTTTTAACAACAAAGTGGCCGGCTAAAGCTACAACATTGGCCTTGTGGTCCCCTATGACAACATCTAGGCAGGGTGGGAAGAAGGGAAATCCAACTGAGCTGGACCCTGGAGAAGGAGAACCCCAAGGATGGCGTTCCTGCAGACCTCTTTGGAGGGCTTAGAAGCCACGGGTTGGCCAAGCAGGCAGCAGAAAGGGGGGTGAGCACATGGGGGTCTTACAGCTTTAATAAACGCGCTATAGGAACATAGAAGAGATAGTGGCTAACAGGGACCATGATAGATAGGCAAGAACCAGGAGATGATAATAAAGGCTTTAGCCCAAGAATCAGGAGGTAGTAAGACAGGTTGTAGCCCACATGTACAGAGACCATTCTGGTTGAAGGGAGGGCTTCCATTCCTTGCACCTAGCTGAAATAGTTCAGTGCTGCCTTTCCGGAACAGGCGCCGATGCTACCTGCAGCATCCGGAGATCTTAAGAAGAAGAGACTTTGGGAGCGTTTTTCTTGTAAATAAAATATCTTTATTAAGTGTTGGTCTCGGGATGAGGGGATTGGTGTGCTTGAAAATGGCTGTTTTATTGTCAGGGGTGCTGGTTTTTAAAATCTTACATTAGGAGAAGATCCAGAGGCCATCCCAGTCAGAAAATCCTGCCACAGGTAAGTCAAGCACGTGTGTGTAAGTATCCTTTCTTCTCCAGCTCCACTGGCACTTTGCCTGATTGTACTGGGGCTGCCGAAGCAGCACCGCTCCTCTTTAACCGTGCTGCCTGGGGCTGCTGGGAGTTGTAGTACATCTCTAACTTGGTGCAGCATGGGGGTCTTTGCCTGATCCGTTCTCCATGCCAGTTTTTCCTGGCCTGGTCACAAATCATCTTGTGGGACCTTCCTGCTGGGTGGGCTAGGGCAGCTGCCAAACCAGCAGGGAGAGCACCATAGGTATTCCTCTCGGCCGTTGCAACATGGGCTGAGGGTGATGGGACTTGGTGGCCAGAGAGAACTGGGATGGGCAAGACCTCAGCACCTGAGTGTTTGCAGTTCTTGTGCAATCAGGGTCTTTTCTGGGCAACTTTAAATGTTCTTATTTTCCTCACACCAATTGGGCTCATCCAGCAGTTTCCCCAAAGGAATCTTTCCGGAACAGGAAGATGGTTTTGGTATTCTGGAAGTATCCTGATGCCCCTATCAAGACACTTCCTTTTCTAGGAACTTCCTTCTCGAAAACTCTTGCCGAAGAGGCAAATTGTGACATGATGAAGGGTCCCTGGATTGCCCATACATACATCAGTGGAGCTGCAGAAGAAAGATGCACACATGCAGCTGGATGTATATTGTGTATAAGCCTGCGCAGTGTTTTGCAAACTTGGGGACTTCAACTCCCAAGTAATTCTGGAGTTGAAAGTCATCCATCTTAAGGTGGCCAAGTTTGAAAAAGACTGCTCTTAAGGTTACCAGATCTGGGCTGCGAAAATATGCTAGGCCACTAGATGGTGCCAAATGTAATTTGCTGCCCTCTGGTGGCTTTTTCTTGTTTTGCGGGCCAAAGCTAGTAACCTTAGTATGGTATACACCTTAATGTATGGTAATATGTAGATATATAAACATACCATATATTAGGGGATATGACTATTACTGTATGTGCCTGTGTACTTTTAACACAGTTGCATACAGTCATCTAGGCTAAGATCTATTGGGACCTTTTTTCCTAATGGATCTTAGCCTATATTGCTGTGTGTATCTGTGCATCTTAACACAGACACACAGAGCAATATAGGCTAAGATCTATTGGGGCTTTCCTAATAGATCTTAGCCTATATTGCTTTGTGTGTCTGTGTATCTTGACATAGAGCAATATAGGCCAAGATTAGGAAAAAAGGTCCTAATAGATATTAGATGACTGTGTGCATCTGTGTTAAAGTACACAGGCACATACAGTAATGGGGGGGGGGTCCCAATATAGTGGAATGAACTGGACACTCTGTGACTTGACTTTATAGGTGAATCAGTGTGGGGGAAGTGCTTATGTTCTGAGGTTTTTTTTTTGCCACCTCGCTTTTCATCCAAGAAGCTTCTTCAGTTCTGGCTGAATGGTGGGGGATGGAATGATTTATATTCTTTGCAGTCATCTGGTCCTTAGTACTCCGAAGGTCAGTGCTAGCTCTCCGAGAGCCATTGAAGCCACCTGGGGGTTTATCTGTGTCCTCGGAGTCACCTGGACCAGTGTGGAGATGGGCTTGGGACTGCTGCAAGGACTGTGTTGGAGACAGGAGAGTTGGTGTCGTATCCCTCCCCGTCGAGAGAGGGCTGTTCAGTTTTAACACAGATGGCCTCTTTGACCCCCCCCTTCAAGCCAGGGGTCCTCTCCATCCAGAACGTGGACTTTGCTGTCTTCAAGAGTGGCCTTTGTCTCACAAATGCAGATGGACCGCTGTTCCAAATGTGCTTTTCCAAGAGGCAACTGTATTTCCTTTGTTTTTCCTTGAAGATGATTCGCTTCTCATCCATCAAGCTTCTTGGATGAGAAGTGAAAGTCTTGAAAAAGCAAAGGAAGTCTAGTTGCCTCTTGGGAAAGGGCCTTTAGAGCAAACCATGATCTGGCTGACGGAGAATCTCCACAGACAGATGGACTGCTGAATCTTGTCCCGATGGGTTTGTTCTATGTTGTGCCACATGCTTGTGAACAAAACAACTAATTCACAAGCGCATTGCACAACATAGGGGAACAAACCCATCGGGACAAGATTCATACTTCAACACTGAAGTATACAGAAAACCCAGTGTTTACATTCACTGGAGCAAAAACACGGAAGTCATCAGAATCCTACACCACTGCGCTGAAGGTTTACCTACCAGCAAAGAGGGAAAAGGACTAAAACACATTGAAGAAGCCTTCAGAACCTGTGGCTATCCCAACTGGGCCTTCATCAAATCCAGACAAAGATCCCCCCCTGCCCCCAATAAGGACAAAAAAACAAAGTAACATCAATCCATAAAATGCAGGCATTTTAAGATATTTATTGTAATTTCTATCATGCTGTGAGCCGCCCTGAGTTCTTTGGAATAGGGCGGCATAGAAATTAAATAAATAATAATAATTATCTGAAAAGCTCAGAAGGATTTTCAACTAACTCAACATACACTAAGGCAGTGTTTCTCAAAACCTTGACAACTTTTAAGATGTGTGGACTTCGGCTCTCAGAATTCCTCAGCCAGCATGCTCACTCAGGAATTCTGGGAGCCGAAGTTCACACATCTTAAAAAGTTGCCAAGATTGAGAAATTGCACTAAGGCAGAACCTTGTCCACCCTCCCAAGAATAAGACACCTACACACAAACTGAGCAATGCAGTATGTGCAGCAGAATGTAGTGAGACGTGTACAGAACTGCACATTGGAGAAACAAAACAAACCACAAATGCATGGCACAACCTAGAACAAGCCCACCAGGACAAGATTTAGCGGCCCATCTGCATTTGAAAGACGAAGGCCACTCTTTCGAAGACAGCAAAGTCCACTTTCTGGATAGAGAGGACCGCTGGCTTGAAAGGGGGGGGGGTCAAAGAGGCCATCTGTGTTAAAACTGGCCTCTCTCAACAGAGGGGGAGGGATACGGCACCACTTACCTCCTGTCTCCAACACCGTCCTTGCAGCAGTCCCAAGAAGGTCCCAGGCCCATCTCCACATTGGTCCAGGTGACCCTGAGGATACAGATAAACCCCCAAGTGGCCTCAATGACTCTCAGAGAGCTAACAACTTACCTTTGGGGTACTAGGGACCAGATGACTGCAAAGAATATAAACCATTCCATTCCCCACCATTCAGCCAGAACTGAAGAAGCTTCTTGAATGAGAAGCGAAACGTTGGGGCATGTATATATACATATATAGACATGCAGAGACCTGTTGGCATAATTAGTTTATTCCAGGAATAGACAAATTATGTCTCTCTGTGTGCATATATATACATACACATATACTACATAAAAGCTGGTATAGGTAGCCCTTGAGTTAAAAGAGTTCATTTAGTGACTATTTGAAGGTACAACAGCACTATAGGAAGTAGCTTACAATTGCAATAGCCTCATGGCATGTGATTAAAGTTCAGAAGCTTGACAACTGACTCATACTTATGATGGCTGCAGTGTTCTGGGCTCAAGTAATCGCATTTTGTGACCTGATAAAGTCAATGGGGAAGCGACATTCGCTTAAGAACCATGTTACTAACACAACGTTTGCAGTTAACAAATGTAGCAAGGAAAGTCATTAAATTGGGCAAAACCAACTTAACAAAATGCCTCACTTAGCAACAGAAGCTCTGGACTCAAATGTGGCCATTAAGTCAAGGACTACCAGTAATATATATACCATTCGCCCCAAAAGCTAGCTTACCATGGGCACCCCCTCGCTCATGACATGGAGTGGGGGGTCTTTTTGGTGTTTGGGGACTTATCATAGTCCAGGAAGCTAGAAGTAAAACACATAACAACTGCACAAATATATCAAACACTACAACATTGCATCAGTCCTTTTACTGGACACTGGAAAGTTGGTCTTCAAGACGGAAATCCATGTGGCTGATCCAGATGAGTCTGAACTTCGTGGATCCATGGCAGTTGCTCCAAGAGACATGTGGCCCTCCCACCTGCCCAAACAAGCTCAGCCATCTCCAAAACCTCCCACCACCCGGTTGCAGCTACTCCGCCGCCGTCAGTAGCAGAGCGCAGTGGGTTCCAGTGTTAGGAAGCGGATGGGCATCATGGTCTCTATGTCGATTCCTTCCCATACCTGGCATCGGAAGGGAAGAAAAAACAAGAGTTAGAGAAGACAATTTCTGATCCTGCAAATCTTCAGTCGTACTTTACAAAAGGAGCAAATGTTACATTTCAGAACTCTGACTCAGTTGACTTGGCCTTAGATTTTTCCCCAAAAAATAGCTGGTGGGAGAGAGATTCACTCCAAAGGGGATGCGTGGACTTCCCTACCTTTGCTTGGTCATGCATGAGGTGGCTTCCTCTTGTGAACCTTTTGCCCACCTCCCTTAAGGAGGTGGGCAAAGTAAAGATTAGTGAATGAAAGATGATAACATGAGGATCAAGATGAATCCCCCTTGAAAGCACTAAAGACCTTAGCTAAGCTCTTCATCGTTTCTCCTCCTCAGGTTTTCCAATATCACTTGGGGGAATCTCCATCTTCTGAAATGCTCCATGTAGTTGCTTCTAAAGTTGGCCTGTGTTGCGTCAGACCCGGGCACAGCTACCCAATCTTTATGATTGTGGCACTGAAAGCCAGAGTGGAAAAACACACATCTGAGAAAGTCCTCAAGGCATCCTCAGAGCCAACCCAAGGACCCGGGTCCTACGAGCAACGAATACATGGCTTCCAAACGGCATCCTTTGTGTAGCCGTGCACACCCGTTGTGTGAAGGTGTGGTATCTTAGCAAACTTACATCCCCCACGGAGGGCAACCCAATCAAATATAAAATCCCAGCCATTTGAAAGAGAAATGGCAATAGACCAACATAAGGTTGACCTTGGGGAAGATAAGAGATTATTAGCAAAATGGGAGGTCAGCTCAAGAAACAAGACCACATCAGAATGAAATTTAACTAGGCTACCCTTGGCATAAAAGGAAGGGAGAGAAAACACCAGGCTTTCACGAAGCTGTTAAGAGCTGGTCTCAATGCGCTTCCTCTGCCTCTGTGTACGCATAGGCAGGTTCAGCATGTCGCTGGTTCACCTCGCCCGGTCGATCTGAGGAGAAAACCCTAGGAGTTTATTTTATTTTATTTTTTAAAACACCTTTCCACTGGGTGCCTGGAAAAAAAAGAGAGCCCCAGAGTCCTTCAGAGGCTCTTCAACAAGGTCTCCATATTTGAATGCAATTGGCTGTTTAATTAAAAGCAGGTGTAGTTATTCAAGTGCACGGTAAATTAGAACAAATGCAAAGTAAAACCCTGGGAGTTTATTTTATTTTATTTAAAAAAACCTTTCCACGGGGTGCCTGGAAGAAAAAGGGAGCCCCAGAGTCCATCAGTGGCTCTTTAACAAGGTCTCCATGTTTAAATGCAACTGGCTGCTTAATTAAAAGCAGGGGGCAGTTATTCAAGTGCACAGTAAATTGGAACAAATGCAAAGAAAACCCTAGGAGTTTATTTTATTTTATTTAAAAAAACCTTTCCACTGGGTGCCTGGAAAGAAAGGGGAGCCCCAGAGTCCATCCGTGGCTCTGCAACAAGGTCTCCATGTTTAAATGCAGCGCACGTGCAACTGGCTGTTTAATTAAAAGCAGGGGGCAGCTATTCAAGTGGGACTTAATTCTTAATTTTAAAACGAATGGCTCCATGCAGGTAATTCCCCCAGGTATGAACGTTTATTTAGCCAGTGTTCACAAAAGCGAACCAATTCAGAAAGGAGACTTACCGTTAGCCGTGCAAAACCGCGACCAAACACAGGCCTCCGCGGCCACGTGGCTGGGAGAGAAGCCGGAAGTGGGTTGTTTTGTGACTGGTCACATGGCAACGTCTGCCCGGAAAAACTCCACTTCCGTGAAAGACGCTCCGAGGCCGCTTCCGGTTTAGCGCGGTACGCCGCGTAAAGCAGTCCCCCGCTGGAGGAAACAGGAAGCTGCCTCTAAAGCTTCCGCTTCTTTGGCCGCTGTATGGCAGAGCTTGCCAACCTTGGCAACTTTGGAAACTCCCAGGATTCCCCAACCAGCATGGATTTCTTTTTCTTTTTCTTTTAATGTCGCCAGTCATAAAGGTGGGTCTTTCTTCAGCTGCTTGGTGAATTCTGAGACAAGCCCGGGACTCTAAGCGAAATTGAGACGTTAAGGCAGGGGTAGGCAACCTTAGCTCTTTGATGACTCGTGGACTTCAACTCCCAGAATTCCTGAGCCAGCCGGGAAAGGGAGAGGTTTCCAAGCTGAGCCAGGCTGGCTCAGGAATTCTGGGAGTTGAAGTCCACGAGTCATCAAAGAGCCAAGGTTGCCTACCCCTGCGTTAAGGCATCTGCCCCAATCGCTTCATTATTTCTGTCAAACATAATGCAGACATGCACAAATTCATAAGCTGAACTTAAAGAGTGTGGAACTTACTTGTTCCATACTCATTCCTATAGGCAGAAAGGGAGGCAGCACCACTCTTCAAAAAGCATTTTTAGTTATTTTTCCAGCAATAAATATGGATCAGGTTCAGGGCGTTGTTTGCATAAAATGAGATGTTTCCAATTCCACAAAACCAAGTTTCCCTCTGGAATCCAAGGACCTAGCATTTTAAAACCAGAGATCCCAATTATTAAACGTAGTCCAACCTCTACCAGCCAGGAGCATTTTCTAGTCTGAATGGATGACAGTAAATATCCCACCAAACAATCTTAATGCATCCACCTACACCCATGGAGAATTTTATAAGCCAACGCAGCATACAGTACTTGTCCTGTTTTGGAAAATCTAATCATGAGTGTCTCTGCACCCAACATCATTTAACACTGAAGGAGAGTACAAAGACCATATATAAACATATATTTTGGGCATAGCGGCCTGACAGGACTACAAAGGCCATCTATAGCACAGGGCATGAAAAGAGTGCCCACCTGTGGTTATATATACTCTTTGTACTCCTCTTCAGGCTGTTATGCCCAAACAAACCACAGGAGGGCACTCTTTTCATGCCCTGTTGTTATACCGGTATATGGTCTATGACCAAAATAACTGCCATGACCAAAATAACCAGAGGAGGGCACTCTTTACATTTTTATTTTATTATTATTTACAATTTTTATACCGCCCCCCTCCCGAAGGACTCGGGGCGGTGTACAGCCCAATTAAAACAACAACACACAAAAATTAAAATTATTAAAAATAAATTAAACAATTTGGCCTAATATTTAAAAACCCAACTAAAAACCCAATCCCCTAAAAACAGTTATGGCCATTGTTGGAGCTGGAGCTATCATCCCAGGCCGGCTTGTCGGAATAAGTATGTTTTTAATTCTCGACGGAAGGAACGCAATTCCGTCATCGTACGGAGTTCGGGGGGGGGGAGCTCGTTCCAAAGCGTTGGAGCTCCCACAGAGAAGGCCCTCCCCCTGGGGTTCGCCAGCCGACATTGTTTGGCCGACGGCACCCCGAGGAGACCCTCTCTGTGGGAGCGTACCGGACGGCGGGTGGTATTTGCTGGCAGAAGGCGGTCCTGTAGATATCCGGGTCCGATGCCATGAAGCGTTTTAAAAATGGTCACTAACACCTTGAAACGCACCCGAAAGGCCACCGGCAACCGGTGCAGCTCACGCAGGAGCGATGTTACATGGGAACGCCATGGCGCCCCGGTCACTACCCGTGCGGCCGCATTCTGGGCCAGCTGAAGCCTCCGGGTGCACCTCAAGGGGAGCCCCATGTAGAGAGCATTAATTAATGCCCTGTGTTATATATGCTCTTTGTAGTCCCCTTCAGGCTGCTATGCCCAAAATAACCACAGGAGGGCACACTTTTCATGCCCTGTGTTATATATGGTCTTTGTAATCCCTTTCAGGCTGCTATGCCCAAAATAACCACAGGAGGGCACTTACGGACTTCAACTCCCAGAAGCTCTATTATTATTAGCACTAATGATGTTACCTAGTTTGGGTCACAAAAACCTCTGCAAGAGAGCAGTCAAGCTCAGAGAGCACCAAAGACCACTTACAATCTTGGACTACAAGCCCCATCTTGCACCAGGCCGTACCTCCAAAGGCTGGGAATGGGAGGGGGGGATTTGACAAGACGCCAAACCATTTAGCAATCAATCAATCAATCAACTAGATGACCTCCAAGGTCCCTTCCAACTTTATTATTATTATAATCAATCAATCAATCAATCAACTAAAAGAGGACCAAGCTCGCAACTTATATGTTTTCTCTTGAGTAATGCAATTCCCAAACGGGTGCAAAGCTAAATCCAATCCCGGTTTTTTTTTCTCTTTTTTTTTTTTTGCAAAAAAAGAAAAGAAAAAAGAAACAAATCATGTTGACGAATGCAATAATAAAGTAAAATGTATGCATCGCCTACTCTCTTCTTCTCTTCCCCTTCCCCCCCACCCCACCCCACGGGGACAGAAAAAGCCCTCCCACCCAACTCCCGGGGCGCGTGCACGGTCCAGGGCGCGCGCCAAGCAAGCCCGGGCGGCGCAGCGGGCGAAAAACTTCAAAGGTTGCGCGTTGCCATGGCGGCTGTCACTCCCGGGATTTCCATGGCAACGGGGTGGAAGCGGGCGGGGGCGCTGGGGCGAGCCTGGTGGGGAGCCGGACCGTCTGCTCGGCTTGCAAACTGTGGGGCGACCCGCCGGGCCTTTGCCTCGGGAGCCGCGGCCATGGCGGCCCTTAAGGTGAGTGCAAAAAAAATAGAAAACTCCCTGCAAAAGGACGTTGCGAATCGTGTGCAATTTGCACACTTTGGGGGTGGTGGGTTGGGGGGGGGAGTTGCCCTGATTTGCAAATAGCTGAAGGTGCAAGAATCCCCCAAAGGGGGTTGGGAAGCGCCCTCCGTTTGCAAAGTCACCGACGTGTACGAGGTCAGTGCAAAAGGACAGTAATAATTGTGCAATTTACACATTTGGGGAGGGGGGGGGTTCGCCTCCTGATGTGCCAGCAGCTGGAGGCAGGGACCCCTTCCCCCCTTGCAATGACCTTAAACTGGGCTTAGAAACCGCCCCGCCTTGTAAAGTCAGCTCATGCAAGAGGTCAGTGCAAAAGGACACTAATAATTGTGCAATTTGCCCTTTTGGGGAGCTGGAGCTGGGGGCAGGGACCCCCCTTGTAATGACCTTGAACTGGGCTTAGAAAGTGCTCTCCCATTGTAAAATCACCGCTATACAAGGGAGTCAGTGCAAAAGGACACTAATAATTGTGCAATTTGCACACATGGGGGGGGGAATTGGCCTCCCGGATGTGCCAACCGCTGGGTGCAAGAACCCCCAAAATGGCCGTGCTGAATGAGTGATAAAGGAGATGCATGCAATACTGGATATGTTTGATGCAATGCTAGGCTGTTTCACAAGCTGGGTTACAAAACTTGCCATATGTTGGACACTCAGCCTAGCTAAGCCAGAATATAACTTGGTTTCTTTCGTTAGATATTAAACACATTTCAAAATGTAACCTATAAGGCAGTCCTCAACTTACAACAGTCCACTGAGTGACCGAAGCTGTAACAGCACTGGAAAAAAAAAGTGAATTATAACCAGTTTTTCCCCACTGACAGACCCTTGCGGCATCCGCCTGGGTCACGTGATCCCAATTCAAACCCTTGGAAACGGGCTCCTGTTTACGACGGTCGCATTGTCCTGGGGGTCATGTGACCTTCTTTTCTGACGAGCAAAGTCGGCGGGGAAGTTAGACTCACTTCAAACAGCCGTGCGGGGACTCCCCTAACGAGATAGATTGAAAACGGGGGCCAAACATACTTGACAAATGTTTCGCTTAGCGACACAAACTGGGGGCTCAGTGCTGGCCGTTAAGTGAGGACCACTTGCAAAATGGAAAAGAGTGTAAAGAGAACAGAAGTAAGATTGGTGTCCCTGGGTCCCGTGATCCCCTTTTGCCACCCGATAGGCAGGGTGTGCTGGCTAGGGAATTCTGGGAAATGAAGTCAGGCTGGTTTATTGTTATTGTTTTATTTTTTTTTTGACAGATTGGTGACAAGCTGCCCAGCGTGGAAGTCTACGAGGGAGACCCTTTGAACAAAGTCAACCTGTCCAGCCTCTTCAAGGGGAAAAAGGGCATTCTTTTTGGGGTGCCCGGTGCCTTCACCCCCGGTTGTTCCCAAGTGAGTAAGAGCCTGTTTTTACAACCCGCCACGGAATTGTTGAGTGAGTGATGAATGTGTCTGGGGGTTTTATTCTTAATTGTTTTTTAGATTTGGATTTAGTTTTTTGTTAAATTGTTTTATCTATGTTGTAAGCCGCTCTGAGTTTTCGGAGAGGAGCGGCATATAAATTTAATTAAAATAGATAGATAGATAGATAGATAGATAGATAGATAGATAGATAGATAGATAGATAGATAGATAGATAGATAGATAGATAGATAGATAGATAGATAGAAGATAGATAGATAGAAGATAGATAGATAGATAGATAGATAGATAGATAGATAGATAGATAGATAGATAGATAGATAGATAGATAGCAGATATGTAGGTAGATAGATAGATAGATAGATAGATAGATAGATAGATAGATAGATAGATAGATAGATAGATAGATAGCAGATATGTAGGTAGGTAGATAGATAGATAGATAGATAGATAGATAGATAGATAGATAGATAGATAGATGATAGATAGAAGATAGATAGATAGATAGATAGATAGATAGATAGATAGGTAGATAGATAGATAGATAGATAGATAGATAGATAGATAGATAGATAGCAGATATGTAGGTAGGTAGGTAGATAGATAGATAGATAGATAGATGATAGATAGATAGATAGATAGATAGATAGATAGATAGATATGGATGGAGAGGATGGAGATAGATTAGATAGATAGATAGATAGATAGATAGATAGATAGATAGATAGATAGATAGATAGATAGATAGATAGATAGAAGATAGATAGATAGATAGATAGCAGATATGTAGGTAGATAGATAGATAGATAGATAGATAGATAGATAGATAGATAGATAGATAGATAGATAGATAGATAGATAGCAGATATGTAGGTAGGTAGATAGATAGATAGATAGATAGATAGATAGATAGATGATAGATAGATAGATAGATAGATAGATAGATAGATAGATAGATAGATAGATAGATAGATAGATATGGATGGAGAGGATGGAGATAGATTAGATAGATAGATAGATAGATAGATAGATAGATAGATAGATAGATAGATAGATAGATAGATAGATAGATAGATAGATAGATAGATAGAGAATCTGAATGCTCTGAGCACCATAACACCCAAAAGAAAGTTTTGAGAACTTGGCTCAAGGTGGACCACACTTTTTCAGTGACCGTCCCAAGTTACAACGATGCTGAGAACAAGGGACTGATGGCGTTTTTATGCTTACCCCCCATGGCCACATCAGATGCTCGGCAGCTGAGTCGTATTTATGACGGTCGCAGCGTTCCCAGGGGGGGGGGTGTCCTTTTGCGACTGTCTGACAAGCGAAGTCAGTGGGGAAAAACCCGATTTGTATTGCTAACCTGATAAAGTGAAATGATTCACGTAACAACTGGGGCAAGTCAGGTCCTAAAATGGGGGGAAAACCCACTTAGCCAATGTTTGTCCCTTAGCAATAGGAATGTGGGGGATTGTGGTCTTTGAGTTGAGGACTTTTCTGTAATTGTTTCCCCCCCCCCCCGTTTTGTGCCTGATGACAAGACGCATCTGCCCGGCTACGTGGAAAAAGCAGGACAACTGAAAGGCAAAGGGGTCGAGATCATTGCTTGCCTGTCGGTCAACGATATTTTTGTCATGAATGAATGGGGAAAGGCTCACCAAGCAGAAGGAAAGGTAAAATAATGAGTGTGTGTGTGTTATAGCAGGGCTTTTCAACCAGTGGTACAGGTACCACCTGTAGTACATTGGCACCTGGCAGGTGGTACGCGACCATCCTGGAAAAGTGGTAGCGGGGGAGGGGAATGAGCTGAGCCAGAGAGATGGCTGGAGCTGCAGGGCTGTCAGGGCTCAGCGGAAGCGCCAGGATCAGTGCCGCTTTCCAATTGATTGGCGCTTCTTCGGGGCTGTCAGGACTCAGTGGAAGCGCTAAGATCAGCACCAGGCTCCAGCTGGAGCTCGGCGCTGATCCTGGCGCTTCTGCTGAGCCCAGAAGCACCGATCAGCTGGAATGTTGCAGCCTCTCCAGGGTCTTGTGATTGACATTCAGATGCTTGGCAGCTGATTCATATTTATGACGGTCACAGTGTCCCAGGGTCATGTGAACGGACCAAAACCTGCTGCAACCACCCAGCAGACGGGGGGAATAAAAACCAAACACCCCCCACCCCACCCTGACTGCCAATCCCCAACAGAAATGCTCACAACAATGGAAACCTCGGACAGGAGGAAGAACGCCGCCGGGCGGGCAGGCAGGTGTCTTGCTCGGCTGTGGTTTGGGGGGCACTTTTTTCAGTGCCATTGTAACTTCAAATAGTCATTAAGCGAACTGTTGTAAGTCGAGGACTGCCTGTACTTTATCACTTTTTTCCCTTTTTTTTGGTCATCAAGTTTTTGACCCCTTGCTATATATCCTCGGATATTGCCATATCCTAAAAGTGGTACAATGGGTGAAAAGGTTGAAAAGCCCTGTGTTATAGGGTAGGAGACTTCCCCCCAACCTCTTTTTAATTTTTCCAAGACACAAAGCATTAGGACAAACATTTTATATCGGTTTTTCTTAACCTTGGCGATTTTGAGCGGACCCCGAGTCCCAGAATTCCGCAGCTTGCAATTCTGGAGAGTTCTGCAGCCAGCGTGCCGAGAAATTCTTGTCTTAAAGTTGCCATGGTTGAGAAACGGTGGATGAAGCTTAGATTCCCACAGACAAATAGAGGGGAAAGCATGTTATTTGGGGGATTCTGGGAGTTGAAGCCCACCGACCTTAAAGAAGGCTGGCTGGGGGATTCTGGGAGTTGAAATCCACTCTGCTTAAAACAGACTGGCTGGAGAATTCTGGGAGTTGAAGTCCACTTAATTTAAGCACGCTGGCTGGGGGATTCTGGGAGTTGAAGCCCACCAACCTTAAAGCAGGCTGACTGGGGGATTCTGGGAGTTGAAATCCACCCTGCTTAAAACAGACTGGCTGGAGAATTCTGGGAGTTGAAGTCCACTTAGTTTAAGCATGCTGGCTGGGGGATTCTGGGAGTTGCAGTCCACCCACCTTAGAACATGCTGGCTGGAGAATTCTTGGAGTTGAAGTCCACTTAGTTTAAGCATGCTGGCTGAGGGATTCTGGGAGTTGAAGTCCATCCATCTTAAAGCTGGCTGGCTGGGGAATTCTGGGAGTTGAAGTCCACTCATCTTCAAGTTGCCAGATTTGAGCCACACCTTGTTTTGAAGACTTCGAGTAACACCTGGGAAGATTGTACAGGGAGCCTGCAATGGAAATATTAGCCAGAAATAACTCACTTTTCAGCTTTTGCTCTTCGCAAGATTATGCAAGATTTGTTTATATAACTGAACATGATTCATAATTCATCGTGCAGTTGCCAGATGTCACAGATGGGAAGATACAGGGAAATGCTGATCTTGGCATCTTGGTTTATACAACCTGGCTACCCACCCACCCACCCACCCGTTCTTTTCGTTCTCTTTATGTACACATTCTGGAATTGTATTTGCAGCAAGATTTATTTCCTTCTTTTCAAAGCGGGAACCCAACAGAAGTCTACCAAAGTTGCTGCCAAATTACAATTCTTTATGCGCCAGAGAGGGAGAAAAACATCTTATTTTTTCCCCCCATGTTTTCCAGAGATAATTGGCCACCACTTTCTTATTTCTCTGCTGTCACGTTGGTTAGGGTGGTGTTAACAGTGTGCGAGAATGACCTTGGAGACGGGAGGAAGTTCTTGACTTACAATAGTTTAGTCGCCGAAGTTACAACGGCACTGAAAAAAAAAGCGAATTTTTCACACTTAAGACCATTGCGGCATCCCCAGAGTCACATGATCAAAATCCAGACGCTCGGCAACTGACTTGTACTTGATGACGGTTGCAGTGTTCCTGTGTCGTGGGATCAGCAAAGTCAGTGGGGAAGCCAGATACACTGAGCAGGCGGGTTAGTAGCTTAATGCCTGCGGCAAGGAAGTTTGTAAAATTGGGCAAGGCTCACTTAACGAATGAGCAACCGTCGTAACTCGAGGACTAGCTGTAGTAGTAATAGCAGCCACAGCAGCCTTCTGGGAGTTGAAGTCCACAAGTCTTAAAGTTGCCAAGGTTGAGAACCCCTGATCTACAGGGATGTAGATGGAGGCTCTTAACTAGCCCAGGTTGCTTCTTAATTGCAAAGAATGTGAGTTAATGAACCAAGAGGACTGGGCAGAGGCCGAACCCCGAGAGAAAAGAGATTTTTATGGATAATTGGCGCAGCTTTTCAGGCTGCTTGTTGCTTTCAGCTCCCCGGTGGAGTTTCCCAGAAGTTGCCCAACACAACTCAGCAACTGAACAGCACTGATTTCTCTGCCTGCCCTTCCCCAAGGCAAAATAATTTGATTTTCAAATTACGGCGTGGCATGTGGTTTTCCCCTTAGCTACTCCCAACCTTAGGAAATCTTGCCCGGTGTGCCATAGAATCATGCCCAGGCATTCCCTGCTTTTCTAAAACTTTTCTGCAAATAGTTTGGCCCGTTTTCCACTGGGGAAGAGGAAGCTAAGAGGCTAACTCGTGGCTGGGAGAGGCTAGGAATTGCTCCATGTTGTGATTTTTTTTTAAAAAAAAAAGGGGTTTGTTTTCTCTTCACAGGTGCGGATGCTGGCTGATCCAACGGGGGATTTTGGGAAGGTACAGAAATACCCGGCGTGGTGTGGGGGTTCGGGCACTCGGCTAGGAGAGCCCCAGGTGTGGGAATTAATGGACTTGGACTGGCCCAAAGTCACCCAGCTGGCTTTCATGCCGAAGGCAGGACTAGAACTCACCGTCTCCTGGTGATGGGTCCAAAGACACCCAGCTGGCTTCCATGTCTAAGGCAGGACTAGAACTCACCATCTCCTGGTGATTGGCCCAAAGTCACCCAGCTGGCTTTCATGCCGAAGGCAGGACTAGAACTCACCATCTCCTGGTGATGGGCCCAGAATCACCCAGCTGGCTTTCATGGCTAAGGAGGGACTAGAACTCACCGTCTCCTGGTGATGAGTCCAAAGACACCCAGCTGGCTTCCATGCCTAAGGCGGGACTAGAACTCACCGTCTCCTGGTGATTGGTCCAGAGTCACCCAGCTGGCTTCCATGCCTAAGGCAGGACTAGAACTCACCGTCTCCTGGTGATGGGCCCAGAATCACCCAGCTGGCTTCCATGCCTAAGGCGGGACTAGAACTCACCGTCTCTTGCTTTCTTGTCTGGTGCCTTAACCACTAGACCAAACTGCCTCAAATCAGCCCCAATTTTGCTTCTTCCCACAGGCCACCAATCTCTTGCTTGACAAGGACTCTCTCCGGCAGTTGTTTGGGACAAATCGATCCAAAAGGTCTGAGAACCGCAAATTGCATTTTGTGTCTGTCTGTATGGGTGTGTTTGTGTGTGCTGTATATACATGTGTGTGTGTGTGTGTGTGTGTGTGTGTGTGTGTGTGTGTGTGTGTGTGTGTGTGATTTCTTCCCTTCCAAACCCTTTACAGCAGGGGTCTTCAAACTTGGCCCTTTGATGACTTGTGGACTTCAACTCCCAGAATTCCTCAGCCGGGCACGCACATTTCTGAATTTGGATCACGTGACCCTGAGGGGGAGGCTGCAACGGTCGTGTGAAAAGCAGTCCTGCGTCCCTCTCGTTTCAGTGCCGTTGTAACTTTGAACGGTCACTAAGTGAACCGTTGTAAGCCAAGGGCTCCCTTCAAGGGCACCTCTGTTGAATTGAACCCTGGTTGAATCTTCTCGGCTCTACCTTGAGGTCTTCCTGCAATCTCCCAATCCGGAAAAATAAATGGAAAAATCTTAAAATCTTGCCCACCCATTATTTGTCTTCCCATCGCCCTCCCAGTTTCACCTTCTCTCTTTCTTCCAGGTTCTCCATGGTGGTGGAGGACTGCATGGTGAAGTCCCTCAACGTGGAAGAGGACGGGACGGGACTCACCTGCAGCCTGGCCAGCAACATCGTCTCCCAGCTCTGAAGCCTAGACCGCCCCCCCCCCTTGCTGATCATAGCCCTGGTGGGAATCCACCCTACGCAACCAGTTGGTTCCTACCAGGTGGATGGCCCTTGCGGGATTTTGGAATCGGCTCGGGGGTGGGGTTCACCAGAGAATGAGTTGTGTGTCTTTACATAATTGTGGCGTCCTTGGTGCTCTCTGAACTTCAAGATGTTTCATGACCCAACTATGTAACGTCATCATTGCTCTCTTTATATATTAGTAGCTTGCCCTGTCAGTGTTGGGGAGAGTGTTTTCGTTTTGATAGATCCCTGATTAGGCTGTTCATTGTTTGATTGTCGGAGTTGAGAGCAGCAAGTCCCTTTGTCTAAAAAAAAAAAAAAGAGTAAACCCCACTCTCTTCTACCGCTGATGATGTTACCTAGTTGGGTCACGAAACGTCTGCCAGAAAACCACCAGGCTGAGAGAGCACCAAAGACCGCGTAGTTTAAACCTGAGCTGGAAATATTCCCTTCTGTTGGTTTACACAATTGTTTTTGCTTCTTCTCTGTTCCTTGGATTGCAAATAAATAGTCTGAAATAAAGCTGAGGTCTCAGCCTGTTTTTTGGGGTTACATCAAAGGGCTCACACTGGCTAGGGAGTAAGGTGGTGAACCCCATAAAAATCCAGCCACACTCTTCCATCCATTCTTTAAAAAGAATCATAATTTATTGCAACTCAAACGTGTCGAATTAATGTATGAACGAGAGGGATTATTCACACATGTTCCTGTCTCTGATGAGGGAAAAGGAGAAACACACTTCGTTTTATTTTGGTGAGATGGCTGGCACCACAGATAGTGGACGTGTGAAAAAGCAAAAAGACATTTCGGGCGCAACTTTGTATAATGATGCAAAAGCTGCCCTAGAATTATTCTTATCGGGCTTTACGGATGTTGAACTAGACAAGAAACGGGGGAAATTAATTTTGTGTGCATGACAACTGTGGCAAGATCGTTGTGTGCGCAGAGACTCGAGTTAACAACGGAACCCCCAAAAGATAACAGCCAAGTTCTGACAGATCCCTTCCGATGCTATGATTTTAAAAATTACATTTCTATTCACTTCGCAAAACACTTTTCCATTGAAGAAAGTTTCAAAGCAGTCCTGCGGTGGAGAGAGCTCTGGAGCATGCACAGAGTTTCATCCTTGCTGTTGGGCTTAGATTACCCATATAGCTTTGTCGTCTGCAAAGAAAGGGCTCTCACAAAGACCTCCGATGCCGTTAAAAATTTAAAAATAGATCACTTCGGCTGCGTTGTGATTTCTTCTAGCTACTATACTTTAACCGTGTTTCGAATCTTCCCTGAACGTGGATTTGCGCCCGTGTCCAAGCTCAATTCCAGGGTTTTTTTGGATGCAGGGTGAAGCACGCCGAGAAATTGCATTTGTTTGTGGTGGTGGAAAAAGCCAAACTCAATAAATAAAACATCTGCTGACAAACAGGAGACCACCCTTGTGACGACACTATTCGAGGTGATGGAAAACTTCTTGCGAGGTTCTCCGTGTGGGCCCTGACCACAATTTGTGTCATTTTTGCAGCAGCAAGTCAAGAAAATGTCAGCCCAGCTTCGGAAAATTAGTCCTAGCAAATTCTCTTTGATGCCGTCGCTCGTGAAAATTAACATCTCTTTTGAGTCCTGCAGAAGTTTCAGCAAGATAAGTTTCATTTTGAGGACTTCCTGTCTACTGTGTTGGGAAAGACCACACCACGAAGGATGTAATTTAGAGCTTTGACTGAAGCAACCCAAACTTCCTCCTCAACCGTTTAAAACAGCCCCCCCCCCAAAAAAACCCAGATTACGGAAGGAAGTCGTAAAAACACCCCAACGATGCCGGTCGATTGCAGGCATACCTAAGGCCTCCGGGAGCCCTAGATGGAGAAGGAGACATCGTCTTGACCACACCATGGATGAAGATGGGCTTGAAGCGATGGAGGAATTCGTATCCGGGCCCTTGGTCACCTGGGTGAGCCTCACTTGCGTGTGTGGGGGGGAGAGGGCTGGACTCGAGATAGGCTGTTCAGAGAATTCTCTCGACAGAAATCTTGGTAGGACTCCATCTCACCAACATGTCTTCACCTCGTCAACTTGAAGATGGGTGGACTTCAACTCCCAGAATCCCCCACCCGTCTTCAAGTTGTCAACATTGATAAAACATTGATCTAAATCCTTGAACTTGATTGATGACATCCTTAACTGTCCATGGTGTAGATCAACAAGCTTGATTGGGGGGGGACTTATTTTGGATTTGGGTCTGGGGGCTGAAGAGTTTTGAAGGCCTGGAGGCCCACCCAGGTTGGGCAAGCCACCCTCCTATTTTTGAGCCCCCACCCCATCTGTCCTCCCTTCTTCCTTGTATCACCACATTTTGACTTCCCACCATCAAGAAGCTGCCTTGATGTCTTGGTCCCACAGATGCAGACGCTGGAGGATCTGGTGGGCAGGAGCTTCAACCAACTTCCCAAGGGAGAGGAAGAGGCAAGCACATATTTCCGAAAACTGGTTAATGGCGATTTCCTCCACCAAGTCATGCAAATGATGTGAGTCACATTTTTGCCGGCGCTAAGACACAACGTGACAGCAGATCTGGGTTTCCTAGCGGGGCTGAACCCTCGCAAGCTTCGGGCGGAATTATCCAACGTTTACGTCTCTTGTGCAGAATTTCTAAAATTAAAAATCCCATTTTGATGGGAGGCGTGCTCTTCAAAGACCCACCGTTTTCTTTAAACAAGACCAAAACCAAACCAGACATTTTCACCAGCGGTAAAGATGAGGAGGGGGGTGTGGAGTTGCCAGGATGAAAAAAACCTGTGCCTTTTTTAAAAATAAAAATTAGAAAAGCAAGTTTTGGAGGCTGGCTGGCTGGCTGGCCGGCCGGCCAGCCGGCCGGCCGTGTACACGGTTTGTTGTTTGATATTTTAACTAAACAAATACCTTTGTAGAAATTGTCTGTTTCCTGCAAAACTAGCCGGTTCAGGCTTGCGTTGTTAGAATGCACAGCGTGAACGATGCTTAATTCAAGGTGAGCGACACACGGATTTTAGATCACACGTTTAAAGGGAGAACGCAAATCTTTACATTGCTAACTGGGGGATTCTGGGAGTTGAAGTCCACCCATCATCAAGCATGCTGGCTGGGGAATTCTGGGAGTTGAAATCCGTCCATCTTTATGCATGCTGGCTGGGGGGATTCTGGGAGTTGAAGTCCACCCATCTTTAATTCTCCATTGTGCCTTCCCCAGTGACTTGATTCCTAGAGGAGCTCCTTCTCCTTGGAGAGATGAAAGCGGAGAGGAAGAGAGCTTGCAGACACTGCAACTCGTCCTTAAAAGGCTGCAGAATTTCTACAGGGTGAGTAGAACTGGGATCGTCTTCTGCCTCATAAATTCCAGCGACGGTTAGGGCACATAGGGTTGGCCTCCTATGGGTCCCATCTGTTACACAATGCCGTTTGGCGGGACCTAGGGCTAGGGCCTTCTCTGTTGCTGCCCCAGCCCTCTGGAATCAACTTCCCTCAGAGATTCGTACTGCTCCTTCCCTCCTAGCTTTCCAAAAACTTTTAAAAACACATCTATGCAGACAGGCTTGGGGCTTGTGAGCTGCGCTCTGCCCCTGGGCCTTTGATTGGGACTGTATGTCATATGAGTGGGTATAGTTTTATTGTTTTTTATATTGTATATTATTATTTTAACTAATTTATATTTTGTACTTGTATTATTTGCTGTGAGCCGCCCTGAGTCTGAGGAGAAGGGCGGCATATAAGTCAAAATAAAGTAAAGTAAGTAAAGTAAAGATCTTAGGATCGGGCACCCTAGCTGGAAGGATCTCTTCAAGCAGGATAGAAATTTGATGGAGGGTCCTGTTTTCCCACCTTGGGGGGGAAACACACAAAGGATAAAACGGTAGTAAGGTTGACAAACCTGGAACGGTCACTAAAAAAAAGGGGATTACTTTTTTTTTTCTCGTCCCAGGATGAACTCCACCAGGTGATCCTTTCCTCACCTCCGAATCTCCATCTAATGGTCAGACAGCCCTTCACAAGTAAGGCCCAGGGACAGGGGAGGAATTGAGGCTGTGATAGATAGTTGGATAAACGACTTTGTGTTCCCTTACTCGAAAAACTCACAAACAACATCCTTCAGCCTGGTTTTACGGCTGCCAGTCTAGGGGTCCTTCGTCCAAATCTAACAGAATAACAAGAGTTGGAAGCGACCTTGGAGGTCATCTAGTCCAGCCCCCTGCTCAAGCAGGAGACCCCATCCCATTTCAGACCAGGGACTGTCCAGTCTCTTCTTAAAAGCCTGCAGTGTTGGAGCGTTCACAACTTCTGGAGGCAGGTCGTTCCACTGGTTAATTGTTAGGAAATTTCTCCTTAGTTCCAGGTTGCTTCTCTCCTTGATTAGTCTCCATCCGTTGCTTCTTGTCCTGCCTTCCGGGGCTTTGGAGAATAGGTGGACCCCCCCTCTTCTTTGGGGCACCCCTCAGATATTGGAACTCTGCTATCATGTCACCCCTGGTCCTTCTTTTCATTAAAATCCGGGCTGCAAACTCGTTTTGTTAGGGGAGAAATAGGAACGGTTTGAAGGGAAAAAAAGACAAGAGGAAAAAGATACTATTTGCAACCAGGGTTTTAACCTTGGTCTTCCCTTTTCAGTGCAGGCCATTCAGGAGATGAAAAAATTGGTGCAGCTCCTGCTAGGAAGCGCCGTTCAGGTAGGTTGTGGGAATCTAACAACAGGGGTGAGATCTTTAATCAGTCTGCAGTTTCCTGGGCATGTGCAAATGTTGACTCTTTTCTTTGACCTGTCAATAGTGTGAAGAGCGAGATGTGTTCATTGGCCGAATCCAGTCGCTGGACATTAGCGTGCAAGCAGCTTTGGCTTCCGCGATCAAAGAGGTAAACGATGAGACAATTAAGAAATGCAATTATTTCCATCTTCAAGGGGAGGAGCAGAAAGGCCAAGCTGCTCCTAAACGTTTTCAATGTTTCCCGTGTAAACTGCCCAGAATTGCTGGGATAGAGATGGAATGCAAACAATAATAATAATAAAAACATCTGGAGTACTGTTTGAATACCGTCGGCATGGACAAATCCACTGTCGGTCCATTGCAACAGGCAGCTTGACTCGGAACAGCTTAAATCCTTAGAAGACCTTGAACTGAACGGAGCTGGTGTTGAACGAAATGCATGCGGACGAAAAGGAAAGAATTAAGATGGTTGGCATGTGTGAACTGCAGTTGCTTAGTTATAGGGTGAATTAAGAGGCTGACTCGCTGTTCCATAAAATCTTCTATTCTTCGCTGCAGCAAAAAAAAAGGAGAAATATGCTTTCTCGCTGCGCTTCCTGTTAATTATTCCTCCCCTGCAGCGCGAATGAGTTTGCTGCAATTGGAAAGCAAAAACTGTCGGAGATATGTAAAAGAGAACATTGAGGTTCCAGGTCCCAAAGCTGCTTTTCCAAAAGGCTACTGGACTTTCGTAATTTTTCCCATTTATCTAGTTCTATTTGTGTCTTATTCCACAAAACTTCATAATTATTCTTATATAGCTTCCCATTAGAAGCTTCAATATAAATTCCTAGATATTTAACTTTCTTAGCTATCTCACAACCCGTTATTCTTTCCAAATCTTGTTTTGAATTATTATCTAAATTTTTAACTAACATCTTTGTCTTAGATATATTTAATTTAAAACCTGATACCCTACCATAATTTTGAATTATCTCCATCAAACTCTGAGCCGACTGTATTGGTTGAGTCAATGTCACAAGCAAATCATCAGCAAAAGCACATAATCTATAATCATGTTGTCTAATCTGTATACCTTTTAAATCATCTGAAGCTCTAATCCTATTCAATAAAACTTCTAAGGTTAAAACAAACAACAAGGGGGATAAAGGACTTTTAAAAAAATTCTTTATTGGCCAAGCGTGGCTGGACACACGGGGAATTTGTCTCCGGCGCAGAAGCTCTCAGTGTACATACAAACAACCAAAGCCATCAATCGTGGTTAGCAATCATTAATCTTAAGATACAGACAACAAATGATAAATCATAGGATGCCAAGAAGGTAGGAGGAAAGAGGAGAAGAGGAGAAAAGAGAAGAGCAGAAAGATCAGAAGGATAATAGCAATAAAACCTACTACATGGATACATAGTCTTTAGGCCTAAGACGGTGCTGTGGGAATTAGGTGTGCAGCAGAGCAATGGGACAGGGGGGAAAATTATCTTTAAGTCTAGTTGTTTCGCTTTCTCCTTCAAGAAGCTTCTTCAGTTCTGCATCCAACTTAGATTTTGGGATCCAAATCAAATCTTTTTGGGGGGTAAAGCACCTTTGGGACAACCATGAATTGGATGATTGAGAATCTCCATAGACTTTGAGGTTTCAGGGTTTATAATAATAATAATAATAATAATAATAATAATAATAATAATAATAATAATAATAATAATAATAATAATAATAATAATAGTTGGAAGGGACCTTGGAGGTCCTCTAGTCCAACCCCCTGCTCAGGCAGGAAACCCTAGACCATTTCAGACAAATGGCTGTCCAGTCTCTTCTTAAAGACTCCCAGTGTTGGAGCATTCACCGCTTCTGGAGGCAGGTTGTTCCACTGGTTCATTGTTCTCACTGTCAGGAAGTTTCTCCTAAGTTCTAGGTTGCTTCTCTCCTTGGTTAGTTTCCATCCGATGCTTCTTGTCCTGCCTTCAGGGGCTTTGGAGAATAGCTTGACTCCCTCTTCTTTGGGGCAGCCCCTGAGATACTGGAACCCTGCTATCATGTCCCCCCTCGTCCTTCTCTTCATTAAACTAGACGTCCCCAATTCCTGCAACCGTTCCTTATATGTTTTGGCCTCCAGTCCCCTGATCATCTTTGCTGCTCTTTGTGGTGACCAAAACTGGGTGCAGTATTCCAGGTGTGGCCTTACCAAGGTGTTATAAAGTGGTGTTAACACATCACCTGATCTTGATTCTATCCCTCTGTTGATGCAGCCTAGCACCGTGTTGGCTTTTTTGGCAGCTGCCGCCCACGGCTGGCTCCTCTTTAAGGGATCGTCCACTAGGACTCCGAGGTCCCTCTCACAGTTGCTACTATTGAGCAAGGTGCCACCTATACTATACCTGTGCGTTTCGTTTTTCTTGTTTAAACATCAACAAACAGAAGTGCAAATAAATATCTGGTTTCTAGCAATAAACTCCTGGCTGTTCTTTCCAGGTTAGCCAGGAGCCGGAAAATGTCCTGGGACTGCAGTGGAGGGAGATGGACCCAGCCAGCATGCAGCAGCTCCTGTGGGACCTTGGGGCCCGAGTTCAAAAGCTGGTCTCCGAGCGAGATGCAGGATTGGAGGTGAGAGGCTCGTGACCGTTCCTTGTCCCGCCTTCGTCTCACAAGGACGGCCTTCAGATCCCCAGTGCAGCCATCAGATCAGATCCTAGCTGTGGCACAGGCAACGTCAGCCTTGCGAGGTAGACCAGACGATAAACACAACCAGGAACGCAAGCTCTGTCTTACAGTAGTCCTTGAGTTATAACTGTTCCTAAGCAAGTTCAGAGAGCCAGGCCTGATTTTACCCCCTTTTTGCCACCGTTGCTAAGCGAATCCCCACGGCTGTTTAGTGAAACATGC
This sequence comes from Bothrops alternatus, assembly GCA_034064705.1. Taxonomy (NCBI): domain Eukaryota; kingdom Metazoa; phylum Chordata; class Lepidosauria; order Squamata; family Viperidae; genus Bothrops; species Bothrops alternatus. The sequence goes on along the minus strand of JARGCV010000119.1, from coordinate 66,997 downwards.
GGACGTTAAGCGAATCCAGATTGCCCCGTTGACTTTGCTCGTTGGGAGCTGGCAGGGCAGGTCATAAACAGCATTCACCTGAGCCCAGCATGCTGCCACCATCATAATAAGTACATGCCGGTTGCCTAGCAACTGGATTCTGATCGCGTGACCACGAGGAGGCTGTGATGGTCGTAAAAGGCGAGGACTTGCCCTGGGTCGCTTTTTTCAGTCCCGTTGAAATGTTGAGTGCTTGCTAAACAAATTCGCAAGTTGTAACTTGAGGAGTATCTGCGTAGGAAAAGGCTCTTGGAAAGATTCTCACCGTCCATCGTGGTCCTTAGTACCTCAGAGGGAGGGAGGGAGGGAGGCCATCTTTGGACCTCCCACCTCTTCTTCTTCTTCATCTTCTTCTTCTTCTTCTTCTTCTTCTTCTTCTTCTTCTTCTTCTTCTTCTTCTTCTTCTTCTTCTTCTTCTTCTTCTTCTTCTGCTTTTGCTTCTTCTTCTCCTTCTGCTTCTTCTTCTTCTTCTTCTTCTTCTTCTTCTTCTTCTTCTTCTTCTTCTTCTTCTTCTTCTTCTTCTTCTTCTTCTTCTGCTTCTTCTTCTGCTTCTTCTTCTGCTTCTCCTCCTCCTCCACTTCTTCTTCTTCTTCTTCTTCTTCTTCTTATTATTATTATTATTATTATTAGTATGATTATTAGTATGATTATTAGTAGTAGTATTAGTATTATTCCTTCCTGCACAGCAATTGTGGGAGCTGCAGCAGAAAGAGGGACCCCCTTTAGCGGCCCAGCTGGAGAGTAACCAGTCCCACCTCGGGGTTCAGCTTGCCGAACGTCAAACACAAGTGCGGCGCCTACAAGGCGAGCTGTGAGTTGTGGGGCCGAGGTGGGGAATGTGGGGGGGGGGGCTGGAAGGGGGTTTGGGGTAACAGAAGTCACTGCAAGAGATTCTGCTTCCTTCTACCCCTCTCCTTCCTTCCTTCCTTCCCTCTTTCTCTCCCTTCCCCTCCTTTCTTTCCTTCTTTCCTCTCCAATTTTTTCTTTCCTTCTTCCTGTCTTCTTGCCTTTCCCTCCAATTCTCTCCTTCCTTCCTTCCTTCCTTCCTTCCTTCCTTCCTTCCTTCCTTCCCTTTCTCTCCCTTCCCCTCCTTTCTTTCCTTCTTTCCTCTCCAATTCTTTTTCTTTCCTTCTTCCTGTCTTCTTGCCTTCGCCTCCAATTCCTTCCTTCCTTTCTTCCTTTCCTCTTTCTCTCCCTTCCCCTTCCCCTCCTTTCTCTTTCCTTCTTTCCTCTCCAATTCTTTTTCTTTCCTTCTTCCTGTCTTCTTGCCTTTGCCTCCAATTCTCTCTTTAAGTCTTCTGGGCTGGGGAATTCTGGGAGCTGAAGTCCACCCATCTTTGACTGAGGTGGAACTTGAACTCGGGCCTTTCTGTTGTCTATCATCACCTCCTTCAGGACATCCCCTCGAGGCCTCCTCGTGGCTTGGCTTCTGGAGGTCTGAGCAGCCTAACTTCAATACGCGGTTGTCCCCTAACCTCATTATTTCAAAGAGGTGACCTTCCAATCTCTTGTTTCAGGGAGATGAAGATGGAGGAGCTGCTGGACCAGCAAGAGGAATCAAGGAATTTGGAGAAAGGGCTTCGAAAGTTGCAGCAAGAGGTGCTTCCCTCTCTCGTTCAATCTGACGTTAGAAGCCCCGGATTAAATTATTTCGATGTTAACTCTCTTAACAAACGCTTCACTTAGGAACAGGAATTTTCGAGCTCAGTTGTGGACGTAAGGTCGAGGACCACCTGTGTCTTCTAGCGCCAGTTCAGCTATTTGTGGATTGAGTAAAGGATGGTGCGGGAATTTGTAAACAACCAAAGTGACAGAATAGAATAGAATAGAATAGAATAGAATAGAACAGAAATAGGAAAATAGAATAGAACAGAATAGAACAGAATAGAAATAGGAAAATAGAATAGAATAGAATAGAATAGAATAGAATAGAATAGAATAGAACAGAAATAGGAAAATAGAATAGAATAGAAAAGAATAGAATAGAAATAGGAAAATAGAATAGAATAGAATAGAATAGAATAGAATAGAACAGAATAGAAATAGGAAAATAGAATAGAATAGAATAGAAATAGGAAAATAGAATAGAATAGAATAGAATAAGAGAAGAGAAATTAGAATAGAATAGAATAGAGAATAGAATAGAATATAATAGAATAATAATTAGAATAGAATAATAATAGGAATAGAATAGAATAGAATAGGAGAAGAGAAGAGAACAGAAGAGAAATTAGAATAGAAGAGAAGAGAAATTAATAAGAATAGAATAGAATAGAATAAGGAAAAATAGAATAGAATTAGGAAAAATAGAATAGAATTAGGAAGAAGAGAAGAGAAGAGAAGAGAAGAGGAGAGAAAAGAGAAGAGAAGAGAATAGTAAAGTTAGAAGGGACCTTGCAGGTCATCTACTCCAACCCCCCACTCAAGCAGGAGACCCTACACCATTTCTGACAGATGGCAGTCCGGTCTGTTCTTGAAAGCTTCCAGTGATGAAGGCCATCTGTTCCATTGGTTGATTGTTCCCACTGTCAGAAAATGTCTCCTCCTTTCTAGGTTTGAATCTTGAATTTCTAAGCTGATGCCCGAACGACAGGCGTGTCCTGAAGTCATCGGCAACTGTGAACCTCATTCTGACAGGCAGTCTCTAAATTTGCCCCTTCTCACCCAGAACCGCACGTTGGCGGGCGAAGTGCGCCAAGCCAGACTCTACCAGGATGAATTGGATGCCTTGCGAGAGAAGGCAGTTCGGGCAGAGCGGCTTCAGTCAGAGCTGACGGCCCTGCGGGAAAGGATGCCAGCTTTGGAACGGTGCCGGGCGCAGCTCAAGGTGGGAATGTCGTTTTGGCCTTGGATCGGGTAGGTGGGAACTCCTTGCAGACCGCTGGTCATTTGCCTTCTTTCAGGGAGCCGCTGAGGTCACCTGGAGGTTTACCTGCGTCCTCAGGGTCACCTGAGTGGTGCAAATGGAGGTGGAACACCGTCCTTTCAGCCGTTCCAAGAAGGCTCCACCCCCATTTCCACCACTCAGGTGACCCTGAGGACGCAGGTAAACCTCCAAGTGGCCTCAACGACTCTCAAATGACCAGCCGTCTGCAAGGAGTATAAATCCTCCCATTTCCACACCATCCAGTCAGAGAAGCGAAACGTCTTCGAAGGAAATCGATGGTGAGACCACACTTGGAGTACTGTGTACAGTTGTGGTCACCGCACCTCAAGAAGGATATAATGGAACTGGAAAAGGTGCAAAAAAGGGCAACAAGAATGATCAAGGAAATGGAGCGCCTCCCTTATGAAACCAGATTGCAACGCCTTGGTCTCTTCAGCCTTGAAAGACGGCGTTTAAGGGGGTGACTTGATCGAAGTGTATAAAATCATGCATGGGATAGAAAAGGTGGATAGAGAAAAATTCTTTTCTCTATCACACAATACCAGGACAAGGGGGCACTCCCTAAAGCTCATAGCTAAGAAAGTGAGGACAAATAAAGGGAAATATTTCTTCACCCAGAGGGTGGTTGGTTTATGGAATTCACTTCCAGAAGGGGTCGTGACAGCTGTCAGCCTTGACAGCTTCAAGGCAGGGCTAGATAGATTCATGGAGGCCAAGTGTATCGGTGGTTATTAAAACGGATGTCCATGTGCCGCCTCTATGTTGGTTGAGGCAGGCAGGATTCCCTTGAGTACCATTTGTTTGGGGGTCAAGGGAAAGGGAGGGTTTTGCCTTCTCTTTCTGCTCAAGATCCCCATGTACAATTGGTGGGCCACTGTGGGACACAGAATGCTGGACTCGATGGGCTTTGGCCTGATTCAGCAGGGCTCTTCTGATGTTCTTATGTTCTTATGAAAAAAAAAAACGAACTCCAGTTGCCTCCTGAAAAAGCATCTTTGGGATAACTTTTATGGCAAGGTTGCATTAACAGGTTCTTGCAGAAGAGAGCCGAGACCTGGCCCTGGGGCTTAAATAAGTCGCTTTGATTCTCAGGAGGAGCGCGACTTCTCCAAGGCCCTGTTGGAAGCAAAAGCCACGATGGAGGAAGAACTAGATGCCGCTTACGCCCGGGGCCAGCGCCTGAGTCGAGCGGAGAAAGAAAACTTGAATCTGCAAAACCACTTGAACCAGATCCAAGAGGTCAGGTTGAAAAAGAAGATGGTTCCTTCTAAGCTATTTTTTATTTTATTTTTTTTTCATTCCCAACACGTTAAAGAGGGCAAGCTTGGAATATTGGGAGGGGGGCTATTTGGGAAGTGGGGGAGAAGAAGAGACCAGGCGGGTGAGACATAGTTGGGAAAAACATCCCTGGAGAAATTGGGCTGTTTAGAGTTGCCTTATTCATTTTCATTTTCATTCATTTATTGGATTTCTATGCCGCCCTATTCCAGGAACTCAGGGCGGCTCACAGCATAAATAGAAATCTAACATTAAAATACATATATAAAAAGAACCCCTGAGTTAAAAAACCAATCATCCAACAAACATGCACACAAACATACACTAGCTAGGGGCAAGATGTTAACTGCCCCAGGCCTGTCGGCAAAGATGTGTTTTGAGCAGTTTATGAAGTACATTATGTTCCTGAAGTACACATAATTCTGATTTAATAATTTAAATTTAAGAGCTTTCTTTGCACTTGGAGTCTGGGAAAGCGATTTGAGCTTTTAATTCGTTGAAGGAAAGAATTAATTTTTAATTTCCCGGGCTATTAAAAGGGGCAAAGGGATCCTTTTGCCCCTCCCTTCGTTGAGAACCAAGTTTCACGATCCAAGCTGGCTGGATAGAAAAAAAAGCTTTTACACAACCATGGCCTTGACTTAAAATTAAGAGCCCACACGCATCTCTGGAAGTAAAACCTAACCCTAAGGTAAATGTTACTTACGTTAATAAAAAAAAAAGGGAAATCAGTTGATGGATTTTTTTCCCCACCTCTGCTGTGAGACTGACTAGATCAGGTTATGAAATTGATTAGCTTCCGGTTGTGAAATTGACCCGCTCAGGTTATGCAATTGACAAAATCAGATTGTGAAATTGGCTAGAGAACAACTGATGGACTTAACGGGGCTTACAGTCTAGTTTGCTGCACATACAGGCTTAGCTGTGATGGCCTCACCTTGTACTAGAATTCTCCTTAAAAACAAATTGAATTTGCAGGAGTGGATAGATCCGCTGTAGCAGCCTGTTGGCTCTGCTGTCTGAATTAGATGATCAAAAGGCGTTTGTTTTCTGGACGGACAAACGTACGGAGGCGAAACCTTGCAATTTCTTAAGTTCTCCACCTTTGAGTCTGGTGGAAAGCAAAGAGATGAGGGGGAGAACCAGAGGCGGAATGACAGACTCAACCTCACGGTTCAAATTTCAATTCCCCAGGAACGGGAGCAGCTTTCTTACCGATCGGAGGAGCTTCTGAGAGAGAATTTGGTCCTGAAGAAGCAGCTGCAAGAAACTTTAAAGAATTCCCAGATGGAATCGTGCTCCGAAGACTCTCACTGGGACGCAAATGGTTAAGTTTTACCCCCCCCCCCATATTCAATTTTCTTCTCCCAGATCTCCTGGCCCTTGTTTCCTGCACATTTGCAAGCAAAAATTATATATTTTTTCCTCCCTCCTGGTTGCAGAATTCCCTGAAGTGTCCCTTCTGCTGGGCTCTGAGATGAAGGAGGCCAATCGACTGCCAGCCTTAGAGAAGGAGAATCGGGAACGTCGCAGGTCGAAATCAAAGAATATAGACGCAGATCTGAAGAACGCTAACCCTGATGAGCTGGTATGGAAGAAATAGCTCTGGGACCCGCTCCTATCATTAGGGAAATGGGTGATATGGGTGGTGAGAATAACCTTGAGGAACAGGAGGAAGAGCTGCAGTCAAAACAATAGAATAGAATAGAATAGAATAGAATAGAATAGAATAGAATAGAATAGAATAGAATAGAATAGAATAGAATAGAATAGAATAGAATAGAATAGAATAGAATAGAATAAGGAACGGAACGGAATGAAATGGAATGGAATGGAATAGAATAGAAATAGAATAGAAGAAGGAAACATGGAATGGAGTGGAGTGGATCGGAGTGGAATGGAGTAGAGTAGAGTAGAATAGAGTAGAGTAAGGAAACACAGAACAGAATAGAACAGAATAAGGAAACAGAATAGAATAGAATAGAATAGAATAGAATAGAATAGAATAGAATAGAATAGAATAGAATAGAATAGAATAGAATAGAATAGAATAGAATAGAATAGAATAGAATAGAATAGAATAGAATAAGAAAACATGGAATGGAGTGGAGTGGAGTGGAGGAGAGTAAAGTAGAGTAAGGAAACACAAAACAGAACAGAATAGAACAGAACCTTGGAGGTCATCTAGTCCAACCCCCTGCTCAACCTATACCATTTCAGATAAGTGACTGTCTAGCCTCTTTTTAAAAACGTCCAATAAGGGAGCACCCACCATTTCTGAAGGCCAGCTGCTTCTCTTTGCAAACCTACACTCTTTTTTTTTTGAAAATGCATATCTTTTGGGGGCAACCTATAAGCAGCCCTTCATATGCACACTTCCAACTCTCATTTTTCTCCCACTTAGCCAGAACGGCGACCCAGCCAGGCCAAAGAGGAGAACCTGACAGACGTGCAAGAACGCAAGCCAGGGATTTTGATGCATCGAAAGAGCGAAACAGCGGAAGGCCGGGTGCCCAAGCCGGAATCCGAGATCTCGCTCGCTGAAATAAAGGCCGCCTTGTCCAGAGCTCAGACTCAACTGCGGGAGGCTGAGCAGAAGCGGGAGGCCGAATCCGGACAGGCGACGAGTCTCCAGGAGAAACTGAGGCGCGTTCAAGAAGCCTACACCGAAGCCCAGGAGGAGTGCGACCGCTGGCACTCGGAGACGGAGCACCTGGTTGAAGAGATCCAGGCTCTGGAGCGGGAGAAGGAGACTTTAAAAGCCGGATCCCAGGTGTTGCAAGACGCGGCCACCCGGGCCGAGGTCAACCTAAGCCAGGCGCAGCAAAGTCTTTGCAAGGAACATCTTCGAAGCACCCAGCTAGCCCAGAAACTCCAACAGAGAGAGGAAGAGTTGGGGGAAGCTCAGCAGGAGCTCCAGAACCTGCAACGGAGCTTGGAGCACCACAGGGTCTCCTTGGCCCAGCTGGGGGCTGAGAAAGGGGCTTTGGAAGAGGCGCTGGGCCAAGCGGAGAGCTGCCGGCGACAAGGGGACAAGGAGAGTTGGCGGCTGAAGGCCAAAAGCCAGGCACAGGAGGAGGCACTGGCGGAACAGGGCTGCCACCTCGCCCTCCTGGAGGCTCAAACTCGCCAGCAGGCAGCGGAACTCAACAGCCTACAAGAGGTTCTCCAAAGTCTTGGCGAGCTGGAACAGGAGAACGCGAGCTTGAGAAAGCGACTGGAAGACCAAGAGAAAGCCGCCGCCATGCTGGAACAGGTAACTGGGATGGGATACAGTCTCCGGCTTACGACGGCAACCGAGCCCAACGTTTCCGTTGCTAAATGAGACCGGCGTTCGGTGAATTTTGCCCCCTTTTACCGTTGTTCAATGAATCGCCACAGTTGTTAAGTAACAGGGTTGTTAAGGCTTCCCCATTGACTTGTTGGAAGGTTGCAAAAGGGGATCAGGGGACCCCCTGGGGGGCACGGCAACCGTCACAAATACACAAATACAGTCTGAATTTTGAGCGCGTGATCGTGGTGATGCTGTTAAAAGGTTGTCAGTGTGAAAAAAAACAAAACAGTTGTCAGTTGAGAACTACCTGTACTGGGATATAAACAGCAGGGCTGAGAAAGGTCCTGAGGTCAACAGCTGGAATTTTGGGAGGGGTGCCCGTTGTTCAGCTGTAAAAGCGCCCAGAGTTTTCCTGCAGCATTTTCTTTTTTCTTTTTTGCCTCTCCTCCCCTAACAATCTCCTAGGAGTCAGCATTAAAGGAAAAAGGGAAGTGGAGGGAAGAGAAAAAAGCAAGAGAAAGTGAGAGTGACAAATGAACTATTTCCCATCGTGTGTGTGTGTGTGTGTGTGTGTGTGGGAGTGTGTGTGTGTATGTGTGTGTATAAAGAGGAGAAATTGTGATCACTCAACTTTTGACCTGTTTGCAGCAATGAATCCTTCCCACTGCTGGTGCAACGGCATTGATCTAGAGGCGAGGGAACAAATAGCTTATTCTCTTGCAATCCCTTCCTCTCCGATCTCTCTGTACTGCAAGGGGGAGAGGAGTCAGGCAAAGGAGAGAGAGAGAGAGAGACAGAAATCACTGACTGCCCCCCCCACACACAGACACACCTCACAGAGCACAGAGATTGGAGCGGAAGAGATTGCAGAAGAATAAGCTTTGCTTAATGGCATTGCTGCCCGTTCCAATTACAGTTGTTAAGAGGAGGGGGTCTATGAGTATATTTCAGCTTCATCCACCAGGGGGTGCTACAGGACAGCCAAAGATGGGTTGGAAGAACAAGTGTTGCATTTAGCCTGTACTATTATTATTATTATTATTATTATTATTATTATTATTATTATTATTATTAGTAGTAGTAGTAGTAGTAGTAGTAGTATTAGTATTAGTATTAGTATTGATCATTGCACAGTCAGCCAGATGTTCAGACTGGATTTAGCATTTTTGTCTACCTATTGAGTCCTTACCCAGGACCTGGGATAGGCAGATGTGGATGTTTGATGGTATATTACAGATCTCGTCGCAGGATGGAAGCGGTTCCTAGTAAGGCTGCCTTTTGCAATTGACTAATGGCGAATTTGTCAATGCCGATGATGGTGTTCAAGTGGTGCTCCAGTTGTTGTTTTATTATTATTATTATTATTGTCTCTAGCCAACTCAAAGCCATGAATATGTCATGTGACTGCGGCCGTCATAAATGTGAGTCGGTTGCCAAGCCGCCAATTTTTGATCACGTGACCAACGGTGGTAACGGTGAAAAAAAAAGGGCCGTAACTCATTTGTTTTCAGCGCCGTTGTAACTTTGAACAGTCACTAAACGAACTGTTGTAAGTCGAAGACGGCCTGCACTGGAGTTGCCGGGGGTGGGTGGGTAAAGGAAGGACAAGGCCCTTCGCTCACGGGATGTCTGATTGTGCTGCAGGAGCTGGCGAGAGAAAAGGCTGGGCCCTCCAGAGAGAATCCGGACGAGCTCCAGGACCAGCCCTGGAAGCAGCAGCAAAATCCTCAGCCGGAGACCGGCAGCAGGTCAGGCTGGGCCCTGCATAGGAGGGGTTTTGCTAGTTGCGGGGGGGGGGGTGTATTGTGTGTGTGTGTGTGTGTGTGTGTGTGTGTCTGGATCTAGGGAAACTTCACAGGGAGATATATAGGGCTGGGGATTTTATGGCTTGGGGGTGGTTGTGTTGTTCTTCTGTGAGCTGCTGAGGGTCCTGGCATATAAAATGGGCAGCTATATCAGAGGGAGGGAAAGACAGGGGGAAAGGAAAGGCAGAAAGAAAAGAAAAAGAAAGAAAGAACGAACAGAGAGGGAGGGAGGAAAAGGAAAGGTAGAAAGAAAGAGAGAGAACAGAGAAGAAGGAAAGAAGGAAGGAAGGAAGGACGGAAGGAAGGAAGGAAGGAAGGAAGGAAGGAAGGAAGGAAGGAAGGAAGGAAGGAAAAGACAGAGGGAAAGGAAAGGTAGAAAGAAAGAAAAGGAAAAAAGAAAGAGAGAGAGACAGAGACAGAGAGAACAGAGAGGAAGAAGAACAGAGAGAGAACACGAAGGAAGGAAGGAAGGAAGGAAGGAAGGAAAAGACAGAGGGAAAGGAAAGGTAGAAAGAAAGAGAGAGAACAGACAAGAAGGAAGGAAGGAAGGAAGGAAGGAAGGAAGGAAGGAAGGAAAAGACAGAGGGAAAGAAAAGGTAGAAAGAAAGAAAAGGAAAAAAAGAGAGAGAGAGAGAGAGACAGAGAGAACAGAGAGGAAGAAGAACAGAGAGAGAACACGAAGGAAGGAAGGAAGGAAGAAAGGAAGGAAGGAAGGAAGGAAGGAAGGAAAAGACAGAGGGAAAGGAAAGGTAGAAAGAGAAAAAGAAAAAAAGAAAGAGAAAAAAAGAGAGAAAGAGAGAGAACAGAGAGAACAGGGAGGAAGAAAGGAGCTGACCCCCCAACCCAGAGATTCGGGGGGGCCGGGGTGGGGGCAAACACCTGGCCCTGTTCTCTGCTGATGGCTCCCTCTGTCTTGGCAGCCACCCAAAAACCAGGAACAGTCCCAAAGGCCAGCCCGAGAGCGCCCCCACTGGGCGGTTCGAGGAACTGCACCTTCCCAAGGAGCCGCTGGTTCAGCCTCAGGTGAGACCCGTCTCAATCGCGTGCTCGTGGGGCATGCTGCTGCAACGGCCGTTAAGTGTGAAAAACGGCCCTGAGTCCCATTTTGTTCAGTGCTTTTGTAACTTGGAAGGGTCACTAAGCGAACCATGTGTTGCCTGTAAGACCCCTTTCTCTAAACGTCAGGACAGCTTTTCAAAAGTTGGTGCGCTGGGCTGTTTCTCCCGCCAGGACACGGTCCTCCAAGGTGAGGATTCGGCGCTCACCGGGCACCTGACCCAACTGGAGTCCCTGGCCAGCAGCCTGGAGACGGTGCTGCTGGGCCTGGCACGGCAAAAGGCAGAAGGCAAGCAAGGAGACGGACACCCACAACCTGGGAACGGCACGTCGCAGGTGAGGTTCGGACGAGCGAGGCCAATGGGAGGGGCCGGCGGGATCGACTTAACAACCGGGGCCACGAAAAGATGGTTAAATCAGGGGAGAGGGGGGGCGACTCGAACCTTGTAAATAAATTCAGGGTGGTCCTTGCCTTGTGACCACTTTTGGGAGCCGAATTTCTCTTGCTAAGCCAAGCGGTTCTAACAGTGAGCTGGGCAGCAGGTAAATTTTATAGATAAATCAATACATTTTAAAGACATTTGTTGGTTTGTTTATTTATTTATTTCTAAACTCAGCCCAGAGTTAGCTTGGGGTAAGATAGGTGGCCTATACATTTTATAAAGATGATAGATAGATAGATAGATAGATAGATAGATAGATAGATAGATAGATAGATAGATAGATAGATAGATAGATAGATAGATAGATAGATAGATAGATAGATAGATAGATAGACAGACAGACAGATATGGATGGATGATAGATATGGATAGATAGATAGATAGATAGATAGACAGACAGACAGACAGATATGGATGGATGATAGATAGATAGATAGATAGATAGATAGATAGATAGATAGATAGATAGATAGCTATATAAAGAGATGATAGATAAATAGATATGATATAGAAAGATAGATAGATATAGATAGACAGACATAGACAGATATATAAAGAGATGATAGATAGATAGATAGATAGATAGATGATAGCTAGCTAGCTAGCTAGATGATAGATAGATAGATAGATAGATAGATAGATAGATAGATAGATAGATAGATAGATAGATAGATAGATAGATAGATAGATAGATAGATGATCAAAGATGATTAGGGGACTGGAGGCCAAAACATATAAGGAACGGTTGCTGGAATTGGGTAGGTCTAGTTTAACGAAGAGAAGGACGAGGGGGGACATGATAGCAGTGTTCCAATATCTCAGGGGCTGCCCCAAAGAAGAGGGAGTCAAGCTATTCTCCAAAGCACCTGAAGGCAGGACAAGAAGCAACGGATGGAAACTAACCAAAGAGAGAAGCAACCTGGAACTAAGGAGAAACTTCCTGACAGTGAGAACAATTAATCAGTGGAACAACCTGCCTCCAGAAGTGGTGAACACTCCAACACTGGAAGTTTTTAAGAAGAGACTGGACAGCCCTTTGTCTGAAATGGTCTAGGGTTTCCTGCCTGAGCAGGGGGTTGGACTAGATGACCTCCAAGGTCCCTTCCAACTTTATTATTATTATAATATTATTATTATATAAAGAGATGATATTGATATAGATAGACAGATAGATAGAGATACAGATACAGATACAGATAGACAAATGGATAGATGATAGATGATGAATGGATGAATGAACAGATAGATGCAATGGATAGAACCCACCTCAAAGGGTTGTTGTAGGGAAAATAGGGGGAGGAAGGAATAAATAAACAGACAGACAGATAGACAAAGAGATGATAGATAGATAGATAGATAGATAGATAGATAGATAGATAGATAATTAAATTCATATGCTGTTCTTCTCCCCGTTACAACTGCCTTGCTTAATGATGGAAATTCTGCTCCCAACTGTAACCGCCTGCACCGGGGCTGCTGTCCTCTCCTCCCCTCTGTGCTGGGATCTTCCACTTTAATCCTGGGCTCTTCTCACCTGCCTGCCTCTCTACGCCCCCAGCGCTCTCTCCTGACAAGGCGGTTGTCCGAGGTCCGGCAGAGGCCAGGCCACCACGAGGCCGAAGTTCAGACGGTGCGGCTGGAGGCAGAGGCCTGGCGGAGACGTTACGAACACCTCCGCCTGGATCACGACCGCTTGGCGCTGCTACACCGACAGCAGGGCGAGGAGCTGGAGAGGACACTAAGCGAGCAAGCCGGCCTCAAGGCTGCGCTGCGTGGCCTGGAGAAGGAGCAGCGGGAACTGGAGGGCAGGTGCCACGGCGGCAGGGGGATTGTGGGGAATCCGCGCCTAGGACGCGCTTGCCCATCGCGGGTGGCTCGCTGTTGAATTAAGCCCTGACGGGGAGTCCTCAAATTATGACTGCAGATGCAACCAACTCTTGGGGCAGAAGAACAGCCTGGAGCTACAAGAGGTGGCACTGCAGGCCCAGAAGGAACAGCTCGAAGTAGCCAAGCGACAGCACCAGGATTTGGCTGAGCAACACGCCAATTTAAAAGAAGAACATGAGCGGTAAGGCTGGGGAAATTGGGAAGCCAACAGACTTATCAAGCCGTTTGTAAATCCTTCAATGGTGACGTGAACCCTGGGCTTCCTGTGCATTTGAGGATAAATAAGGCAGTCTTCAAATTAGAACGATTTGTTTAGTGACTGTCGGAAGTCACGACAAGACTGAAAGAACTGGCTGTTAAAAGTCTCGTCCGCAGGAGGTCAGCTGCTTCGAATCAAGCTGCCTTTTGCAATTGACCGACGGGGATTGTGTCAATGCCGACAGCGTTCAATTGCTAATTGTTATGGTTTCTCACACATGGTTAGACAGATGTTTAGACCTGGATTGGGCCCCTTTTTGTCCACTTCTGAGTCCTTCCCAAGGACCTGGGACAGGCAGATGTTGTGGTTTGATGGGGTTAAAAGGTCTGGTAGGATTTCAGCTGTTCCCAGTCAAGCTGCCTTTTGCAGTTAACCGATGGGGATTGCGTCAATGCCGACAGAGTTCAAGGGCTGCTCCAGAGGTTTTGGGGTGACACCCAAGGTGCCTATCACCACTTGTCCTCCCTTTCTTTTCTTCTTCTTATTATACTGGGGTAATTAAGATTTATTCAAGCTGGGAGGTAGGAGCAGCCGTCAAGGAGGGGAGAACACCTTTCGTAACAGGACGGCCCTTCCCAAATCCTGCAGGGTCAAACAAGCATTGGTCCAGGCCGAACGGGCCCAGGATGACCTCCAGGGTGAGCTTCAAGGAACACAGAACCGGCTGACCGGCTTGCAACTGGAGCAGGCAAAGCTGGAAGCTAAAAACGCTGCCTTGAAAGAACAGAACCAGCAGCTGGACACGGCCTTGGGGCGCCTGAGCACCCAATGTGAGGTAAGACACACACACACACACACACACCCTGTGAGTTTGCCCTCACCTGGATATCCAGGAGGCCTTGCTGACGGTCCTTTCAGTGACGGCACCTCCGTTCTTCTCGGCAGCTGCTCGTCCAGTTGAAGGGCAAACAGGAGGAAGAGAACCGGCATCTGCTTCAGGAGATCCAGCTGTTGAGCAGGGAGAACAGACAGCTGTTGGAACGCAGCATGGAGAACCGAGAACAATTTCAAGAGGAGCAGCGTCAGTACCAGTGAGTAGCTGAAAATGGCCGTTGCTTAAGTAAAAAAGCAACAATTCAACTAGATAGATAGATAGATAGATAGATAGATAGATAGATAGAAAGAAAGAAAGAAAGAAAGAAAGAAAGAAAGAAAGAAAGAAAGAATGAATGAATCTGGGAGTGGGCTTTTTTCAACTCCCTGCTCCAGATTATAACTCCCTCCCCCCCCCCGGTTCTTTCTTCCACAGCGACAAATTAGGTGAATTGCGTCGAGAGAAACAGAAACTGGTGGAGAAAATTATGGACCAGTACCGGGTACTGGAACCCGCCATTCCCCGGGGCAAGTAAGTGTGATACACACAACTTTGCACATGCAAAGAAGAACAGTGCTCATTCTTTGCAGACCCCAAAACCAGGTTTAACTCTAGTGGGGGGGGGAAAGAGAGAGAGAGAGAGAGAGAGAGAGAGAGAGAGAGAGAGAGAGAGAGAGAGAGAGAGAGAGAGAGAGAGAGAGAGAGAGAGAATTAGAAGGATAGATTGAATAGATGATAGACAGATGATAGATGACTAGAGGAAGAAATAGATTAGATAAAAGAGAGAGAGAGAGAGAGAGAGAGAGAGAGAGAGAGAGAGAGAGAGAGAAGCCCAGCAGCGTCACCTAGCTTAGGAAACGCTTAAAAATAACAACTCCATCCTGGACCAAGGTACTCGACAACACGTGTGGATGCGTCCGTAGACTTCTGCTTCTTTGGGAAAAGGTTTATAATTTCTTTTTTTTTTTTTTTGTCCCTGTCTCCTCTTCTTCTGCTGGGCCAGGAAAAGTAACTGGATTGCCGGCAAGATAAGGAGGCTGATGAAACTTCGCAGAGAGCAGCCGCGCCCCATGGTGGAGGGAGCGGGCAGCAGCAGCGAGAGCCTGGCCGGACCAGAGGACCATGGGCTTGATAGTACAGGTGAGGGCCGGGCCAACTTGGTCAAAGGACGGAGGGGTGCGCCAGCCAGTTGCCAACCGTCTGAATTTTGGCCACGTGTCCGTGGGGGTGCTGCAACAGTCCGAAGGGTGAAAACTAGGGATAAGTCAGGTTTTTTTTCCAGTGCCGTTGTAACTCCAAATGGCCACTAAATGAATTGTTATAAGTTGAGGACGAGCTGTGTCGGTAGTCGATTTGATTTCCATGGGGAAGATTTCTTTGTAGGCCTGAATGATACAATGACTTGCCCTCCTAGCAGTTTTGGGTTTTCCATCACTGGAGGGTTTTAAGGAGAAACTGTCTGAAATGGTAGAGGGTCTTCTGTTTGAGCAGGGGGTTGGACTAGAAGACCTCTAGGGTCCCTCCCAACGCTGTCCTTCTGTCCTTCTGTTATTCTTTTTTCCTTCCTTCCTTCTTTCCTTCCTTCCTTCCTTCCTTTCCTTCCTTCCTAGTTATTGTTATTCTGCTATTCTTTTTTCCTTTCTTCCTTCCTTCCTTCCTTCCTTCCCTCCTTCCTTCCCTCCCTCCCTCCCTCCTACCTTCTCCATCACTGGGTTTTTTAAAGAAGATATTGGACATCCTTTTGCCGAAAATGACACAGGGTCTCCTGCATGAGCAGGGGGTTGGACTAGAAGACCTCCAGTGGCCCTTCATTGTTATTCTGTCATTCTACTATCTTTCCTTCCTCCCTCCCTCCCTTCCTTCCCAATTCCTTCCTTTCTCCCTCCCTTCCTCCTTCCATCTTCCTTCCCAATTCCTTCCTTTCTCCCTCCCTCCCACTCTTCCTTCTTCCCTCCCTCCCTTCCACCCTCCCTCCTTCCCTGCCTTCCTTCCCAATTCCTTCCTTTCTCCTTCTTTCCCTCCCTCCCTTCCTTCCTCTCTCCCTCCCTCCCTTCCTTCCTCCCTCCCTCTCTCCCTTCCTTTCTTCTTTCCTTCCTACATCACTGGAGCTTTTTAAGAAGAGACTGGCCAACCATTTGTCTGAAATGGTATATAGTCTCTTGCTCGAGCAGGGGGTTGGACTAGATGACCTCCAAGGTCCCTTCTAATTCTGCTATTCTCACACACGGACCTTCCTTGATGTTCAGATTCACCTGGCTTCTTGCTGAAATGTTACCACTTGCTCCATTCTCAGAATGCCGTTTTTTTTTTTAACCAGCTCTGCCTCTTCCAAATTTTTCTTGGTTTCCCCCCCCCAAAGCTTCCAGCACCCCCAGCTCACCGTTTCCCCTCCGCAAAGCAAGCAGCAACCTCAGCATCCCGGAGGGCCAGCCGGTCCCCTACCGCCATTGCCGGCTGAGTTCCCGGATGCCGGCGGCAGAACCTCCGGGCTTTGGGGACGAAGAGGGCCAGGAGGACACCCCCAGGCGGCGTTTCCGGCAACGCCGATTGGGCGTGTTGTGGGGGGACATAGAAGACCCCGCGGCTCCTGCAGGGGAGTCGGAACCCCCAAGCCAATTGTCCACAACCAGCGAGGAGAAGAGAGGTGAGGCTTGATTGATTGATTGATTGATTGAGCCAGGCTGAGCCTGGCTGGTGATGAGAATTAAGATACAGGCATCCTCCGTTTACGACCACAATTGAGCGCAAAATTTATGTTCAGTGAATTTTGCTTCATTTTACGACCTCCCGTGCCACGCTTGTTTAAGTGGATCGCTGCAACTGTGAAATTAGTAACATGGTGGTTAAGTGGATCTGACTTCCCCCACTGACTTTACTGGTCAGGTCGCAAAAGGGGATCACATGATCCCGGGACGCTGCCACCGTCGTAAATAGAAGTCAAGGGGCCAAGTATCCGAATGTAAATCACGTGACCACGGGGGAATGCTGCAACGGTCGTAAGTGTGAAAAACGGTCATAATTCACTTTCTTCAGTGCCGTTGTAACTTGGAATGTTCTCCCTATTAGGAAGATTCTCCTAACTTCCAGGTTCCTTCTCTCCTTGGTTAGTTTACGTCAGTGGTAGAGAGTTTCCTGCCCAGGCAGGGGGGTTGGACTAGAAGACCTCCGGGGTCCCTTCCGACTCTTGTTAATCTGTTAATTCTGAACCGCGCATGAGTGTGTACCTTTCTTTCAGGACGGCCACTGGGCGAGGAGGATCAAACTTCAAAATGCCTCTTGTGATGTTTCTGGAGGACAAACGGCCAGAAAAGACGGTCTTCCTTGTGTTCCCTTCCCACCTCCGAACAACAAATGCAAAACCCACAACAAAAACCCACAAGCCGGCTTGGAAAGATGCACAAGTCACCAAGGAAAGACTCACTTCCTGGAAGATATGGGGAAACCCTTGCGCGAAAATGACAGCCAGGCCTTCTTCCGGTCTGGGCTGGTGCCAGACCAAGAGTCGCTGGAATCTACTTGATCCTTTTTTTGCAACTCACAACCAACCAACCAAACCCATGGACTTTCAACCCCCTTCTGAGACTTATTATTATTTTTTTTTTAGCTCATCCCCTCTTGTGGCAGGGAGTTTCAAAGTCCAGAGACCAACCACCTGTTTTTTTTTCTTTTCTTTTCTTTTCTTTTGCGGGTCAGTGCAACTCTCGCCTATGGCAAGATGGAGGGAGGGGGCGAATGAATATGTAAAAATGAACAAATAAAATGTTACAGTAATAAGACACAATGGACGTGCGAAGGCAAGGCAGCCCGTGATTTGCGACCACAATGGAGACAAGAATTTTTGTTGGTAAGTGAGGTGGTTGTTGTGCTCTATTTTGTGGCCTTTTTTTTTTTGCCATGGTTGATGGTGCTGCTCCATCACTGGAAGCTTCCAAGAAGAGACTGGACAGCCGTTTGTCTGGAATGGTATAAGAACTCCTGCCTTGAGCAGGGGGTTAGACTAGAAGACCTCCGGGGTCCCATCCCACTGTTATTCTGCTATACTTTTTTTTCCTTCCTTCCTTCCTTCCTTCCTTCCTTCCTTCCTTCCTTCCTTCCTTCCTTCCTTCCTTCCTTCCTTCCTTCCTTCCTTCCTGCCTGCCTGCCTGTCTGCCTGCCGGCCTAAGGCAGGACTAGAACTCACAACGTCCTGCTAATTGGCCCAAAGTCGCCCAGACAGATTTTGTGGCTAAGGTGGGACTAGAACTCAGAGTCACTTGGTGATTGGCCGAAGTCACCCAGCTGGCTTTCATGACAAAGGCGCGACTGGAACGCAGTAACCCAACTAACACTGATGACGTTACCTAGTTGGGTCACAAAACGTCTGCAAGAACACCACCAAGCTCAGAGAGCACCCAGGAACCCCAATTTTAATCCTGGGCTGCAAATATTCTGCTTTATCAGTACAGTAATAATTATTTATCATAGTGGCCACTTGCAAGTTCTGGATGGAGGAACTACCCGTCCACCTATGAAGCTTTCTACAAGTCTCCTGCAAATCGATAATCCATCTATGAAAATCCATTGGAACTTCAGGATCGTTCCAATGATCGATTTAATTTCATTTGCGCTCCTGGCTTCCCCCCCCCCATGACACCCCCTCCCCTCTAGCTTTCTCTGGCCTGCCAGTTTCACTGGATTGTAGCTGAGGTATCTTGCCTTTTTGTTTGTTTTTTTGGCTGAATACTGCATAAAGCAGATTTTTTAAGGTGTGGGTATGCGAGGGCGGGAAGGCTTAGGGGCGTTGGAGATTTAAGCATTATTTTGCATTCCCACTTTGAACTGAAAAAGGAAGGGGATTCTGGGAGTAGCCGCCTCCCCAACTTTCTCTGCACCATCGCTTGCCTTCAGAAATTGTGGGCGCTCCATGACGGAAGGCTTTCAGACAAAAAGAGAGAGAGACTGGGCAGCCATTGGTCTGAAATGGTCTAGGTCTCTCCTGTCTTGAGCCGCGGGTTGGACTACAAGACCTCTGAGGTCCCTTCCAACGCTTATTATTCTACATTCCGCGCGTCTGTCTTTCCGAAGGGACACAAATATTGGGGTTCCGTTTCTTCGGCCTGTCTCCAGGGGTCAAATGAACCCTGGGCGCCCCCACAACTGGCCCCCCACACACACACTGAGGAAGGGAGAGGGGGGGAAGGAAGCCCAGCGCCCTGACTGCCCCCCAAAGCCTTCGGCGCTGGCGAAGGGGGAGGGCTTCTCGGAGTCGCCTGCCCAGCGGGTGACAACTGCAGGCAACTTTCGGGGAGTGGAGGGGTGGCTGGGCTGGGTGGCAGCAAGGGGGTCCCGCAGCCCTCCCCGGGGCGGCTCCCCGGATTTTGCCTGCGCTGCCTCTCCTCCTCTCGCCGGGCTCCCGCATTCCTGCCGCTTGACTCAGGCCTGGAGGAGAAGGCGGCGGCGGCGGCGGCAGCAGCGGCGGGCGCTCGCTCGCTCGCTGCACCAGGAAGCGTGTGCGGCCCGCAGCATGTAAGGCGAGCGGAGGCAGCGCTAGACAGGCGAGGAAGGAAGGAAGGAAGGAGGAGGAGGAGGAGGAAGAGGAGGGCGACGGCTCGGCCATGGGGGACGGCACCGAGGAGGAGACGGTGGAGCTGCCCCTTACCAACGGTACCCCAAGATCGCGGGGCGGCGGCGGCGATCCCCCCTCCCCGGGAGGGTCTCCCCCGCTGGCGCGCAAGGGGACCTTGGAGACGCCAGCCGCGCCTAGGGCGCACCGCGCGCCCTTGGAACCTCTCCAAGCCGGGGCGCGCGGGAAAGGGGACCCCGGGAAGGGGCTGGGTGGTGGTGGTGGGGGTGGAATGGCAGGGTGACAACGGGGTCCCCTCCCCCACCGCCCAGATCCTGGAGGGCGGGGAGGGAGGCGGCCGCGGCGGCTGGCCGACTTGGGGGCGCAGGAAGGAGCGCGGGCCGAGACGGGGCGCGCGTGGGGGGAGCAGCCTTCCTTCTTGGGGTGTTGGGGGGGCGCTGCGAGATGGATCGGAGGGGATGGGGAAGGGAATCTGGCGCCCCCCCGCTGCCCCGGTAGCAGAAGAGATGGTGTGTGTGTGGGGGCAAAGACGCAGGGCATCCCTTGGGACCCTCCCCGTCGGGGGACCCTCTCCCCGTCTCCGCGATGCGGCGCCCGGGAAGGGGAACGGAGAGACACCAGTTGCTTCTTTATACCACATCCCCCCCCCTCCGCGCCACTTCTAGCTTTGCAAGGTAGGAGTAGAATCCAGAGCCTGAGACCCCCAACCATCCACCCAGGCGACCCTAACCCTTCCCCGTCCCGAGCGAGCAAGGGGCTGGAGCTATCCAGGCCTGGCCAAGTGTTATTTTTCAAAGTGGGGGAAGCCCCGCCCCTTCATGGATGCAAGCCCCGCCTCCCCGCCCAGCTGGAACCGGGGGCTCCCGTGGTATGTGTCTGTGTCTTGGGGAGGGGGGTCTGTATGTGCAGCTGAATCACCAGCCCACCCCCACCGGGATTGGCACGTGGGGGCGGGCTGGTGGGGGGACGCGAGCAAGCAGCCCTGGCGCCTGGAGGCGGCGGCAGGTGGGTGGTGGGAGGGGTGCAGAAGGCTGTTTCGGGGTGGGGGGGCTGCTTCGGGGCTGAACGCCCCCTCTGCCTTCAGCAGTTGAGCATCCTTACATCAAAGCACTATTAAACTGTACGGTATGTTTGGAAAGGGTGATCAAGGCACGGCTGGCTTTAAATTTGGGGTGGGGGGGAACTGGTGCAAACAGGGGAAGGAGCCCCCCCCACTGGGCTGGGGGGGTTGAGCCTTAAAGCACACCCCCAGGTTTTTTGTTTTTGGCTGTCAAGGGATGCACATTAAGGAGATTGCCTTAATGCCCGTTTGGAAAACCTGAGTCTCCTCAGCAGTATCTAAAGGTCCATGTTTTCCAAACTTGGCAACTTTTGAGAGGTGGGGACTTGCTGGCTGGGGAATTCTGGGAGATGGAGTCCACACACCTGCAAAGTTGCCAAGTTTGAAAAAAAAAATATGGACCAGCAGCACCCTTAACGTGGGACGGAGACACTTCCTGAGTGCAACTATCGAAAAGCCTAATGAAAGCGATCCATGTGTGAATGCAATTCCTTCATCTTTGGGTGGCCAGGTTAAGGATGATGTCCGAACCCAGCTGTAGGTTCATGCGGATGCATCCTCAGCCCCTGGCCTAGAGCCTCACCTCAACCCCTCCCATTTGCTTCCCTTGTCAATCAACACCCCGGCCCCTCCCTTTTCCAGGATTTTTCTTTCCGCTCCTTCATTATCATAATTCTGGATCACAGAGCCATAATTGTGGCCCGAACACAACTTGAACATGCCCCTTTAAGCCAAGGAAGTTTAATACTGGTTATCCGCATTTGTCACTTCCAGATTTCAAAATAAATAAATAAAATAAAAATGGAGCCTCCAGAGAGCAGGGCAGTCTACCTTAGAGAAGAGCATGCCGGAGGAAGGTTATTAAAAGGACAGGAACCTTGTTTGTGAGAAGGATGTGCTGAGTGTTTGGATAGGGGGATGGATTGCAGAACGAAAGGGAGTTTGGGTTAGGTCTAGTAAATTTAGGATTTAGGATTTTTTTTCTCCTTTCCATTGACTTGACGGAACGATTTTTTGGGGAGGGGGGGGGGGTAAAAAAAATCCCCACTTTTGCCAATCACAAAAAAAACAGCCGCCGCTGCAGGAGGGGTGTTTAATGTGCCTGCGTGGGTCTCCCCTTCTTTCTGACTGCCTTTAGCGTGGAGGGATTTTTACTCGAGGGACACATACACACCCCGAAGGAGAAGGAAACGGTTTTAAAATGGTGGATTGGAGGGCTCGTGTTTTGTTTTTTTAAATTTTTAAAAGCACGTGGCACGCCGGGAAGGAAGGCCGTTGATCTGAAAGCCCATCGAAGAAATGTGGGGGGAAACCCACCGGCTTCCTTTGGGATCTCATCTGCGGGGAAAGATTGAAGCAAGGGCTCTTGTGTGTTGTGCGCGTGGTCTGTTAGTTTCCGGGGCAAGTGTGGGCCCGCTTCACTGGCTGTTAGTTAACCTGTGATTCACCTGCCCGGAACTGGGGTGACTCCTGGGGAACTGGGTGGGGAGGGGTGACCTGTGTGTGATCAAAGGTTTCAGCAATGAGGAGACACTGAAAGGGCCACGGTCCACCCTCTGATCCCTTGGGGGGTGGGTGGGTGCCTGGCTCAACCTACACCAGTGTTTCTCAATCTCAGCCACTTTTAAGACGGGTGGACTTCAATTCCCAGAATACCCCAGTCACGTATCTTTAAGTGGGCTGGCTGGGGAATTCTGGGAGTTGAAGTCCACCCGTCTTTAAAGCATGCTGGCTGGGGAATTCTGGGATTTGATGTCCACACAGCTTAAAATGGCTGAGCTGAGAAACATCGCCTCACACGCACTGCCAATTAAGTGTGACGAAGGTCTGTTTTAGTTCAGAAAGTTAAATTAATCAAATAAATGAGTGAAGTGGGTTAGAGGGTTGCACTAGGCTGGAAAAAGGTGGTCTGATGCAGTTAATATTTTTAAAAATTATGCTGAAAGTAAGGATTATAGGGGGGAAAAAACTAGTAAGGCCCCAGATGGCTGAAATAGAGCCTGTATAATAAATTCAGTCTGTTGAAGCCAAAATGCCAACATTGGGCACTGAGGGAGCGTCTAAATTCAGTAAAGTTGACTAATTCATTCACTAAAGTGACCCTAAGGACTGGGAATTGCTAGGGATTCTTTAGGAAGTTGTCTGGGACACCAAATGTATATATTATTTTAGTTGATTTACAAAACTGATAGGCTGGTTCGATCAGCATTCAGTAGGAATGGCGTGAATATCAGGAGCATAACACTGTTCTTATTTGTGGCGATTGTTATTGCTATTTTAGCAGCCAATCCATTCTTTTGATTTTTTTTTCAAGAGGCTTGTGCTAGCTCTTGTTGATAAAGTGATCTTTATCACTTGTTTGTAAGTTACGATTAATTATCGTAACTATGATTTGTGTTCTATGACCTATCACTTTGTTGTTTATATGTACATTGAGAGCTTATTGCACCAGAGACAAATTCTTTGTGTGTCCAATCACACTTGGCCAATAAAGAATAATTCTATTCTATTCTATTCCATTCCATTCCAGTCTGCATTCTATTCTATTCCACACATCCTATCCTATCCTATCTTCTATTCTATTCTGCATTCTATTCTATTCTATTCTATTCTATATTCTATTCTATTCTACATATCCTATCCTATCTTCTATTCTATTCTATTCTGCATTCTATTCTATTCTATTCTATTCTATTCTATTCTATTCTATTCTATTCTATTGTGTTCTGTTCTGTTCTGTTCTATTCATTATTATTTTTTCTATTGTGTTTTGTCTTAAGTAACTGTTTTCATGATGTTTTTAAGGAAACTTTTTTTCTCTTGTTTTTGAAAGCTATTTCCCCTGGTTTGGCACTCCTCTCCTATGTAAATAAAATGTTGCTTTTTTAAAAAGAGAAACAGAGACGTTTGGTTTTACAATTCTCTTGAAGGTATCTTTTCAAATACATCCAAGCAAACCCTTGTGCATGGGGGATAAACAGAGACAACTGTGCCTTTAAATCATTTCATTCCCCCCCCCCCTTGCAGTTGGTCATTTTGCTATCTCTGCTCTCCTCAGAAGCCTGGAACAGATCGAGGGCTTCATTTTTGTCTCCAGAATGATCCAGTCATTTTTTCCCCACCCTTGGAACTGCTACTTGGAACAGCCCCAGACTGAAAAAAGAAGCCGGGTCCAAATAACATTGGCCAAGATTCTAGTCCTCAAACACAGGCTGGGAGTTTCAGAGCTGATCTTGCCGTGAAAATGGGGAGAGGGTTGGGTTCCATGACCTGTGGGTGTCCTTCCAAGTTTAGGATTTTGTACGTGGAATACAATTTGGATTTAAATCTCGGGCGGGGATGAAAACTCTGGATTTTGGATTCTTTCAACGGCAGAATAACCCGTGCATTTTTAATTTTTTTTGTCTCCCTTCCTTTCCCCGATTAGCCAATTTAACCGGGCACGATGAGGAGAAGGTGGGGATGGAAAATTTTGAATTGCTCAAAGTCCTGGGCACTGGAGGTGAGTGGAAACCATGTTTTAGCAAGCATTCCTCTCCGTCCCTCTCTCTCGCTCTGCTTCTTCGCTCCGCCTAATGATAGAGACAGCATTTTAATCTTGAAATTGCAGCTATTTCCCCCTCTGATTCAGGGGGAGGGAGAGAAAAGTAGAGCTCGGAACGAACACTGCAAAGTGAGTCCTGGAAACCGAGCCTCAAGTTTCCGTCACTAAACAAGACGTTGGTCCGGTGACATTTTGCCCCGTTTTTATGACCGGGGTTGCTCCACGAATTGCAGCTCTTGAGTTAGTCACATGGTTGAAGGCAGGACGAGAAGCAACGGATGGAAACTCACCAAGGGGGAGAAGCACCCTAGAACTAAGGAGACCATAATTGACCCCCCAAAATTTCCGTTTGCTAAGTGAGACGTTTGTTAAGCGAATTTCGCCCCATTGGGACGATCCTTCCTGCCGCAGTGGTCAACTGAAATCACTGCAGTTTTCAAACTAGCAACACGGTTATTAAACGAATCGGGCTCCCCCATTGATTTGGCTGGTCAGACGGTCGCCAAGGGGGATCGCGTGACCCCAGGGCGACACTGGAGTGTTTAACTCTGGATCCAGGATGTGCTAAACTGCACAGAGGGAGGGAAAAAAAATAAAATTTGAAAGGGGGGCTTGTTATTAAAAAGTGCTTCTGTCTTTCCTGTCCTTTTGTAAGTTCACCCTTTCGGCAAAATATTTCAAACATGCCCCCCCCCAATCTCATTAATCATAGAGCATATAGGGAGTCCTCGCCTTACGGCCACAATTGAGTCAAACATGTCCCTTGCTAAGTGGGCTTTGCCCTGTTTTATGACCTTTTCCACTGTCTTTGCTCGTGGCAAAAACGGGCCTCGTGACCCTGGGATACTGCGACCGTCGTAAATACGAGTCGGTCGCCAAGCGCCTGAATGTCGATCACGTGAGCCTGGGGTTGCTGCAACGGTCGTTAAGTCTGAAACACGGCCCTGTTTCGCTGCCGTTGTTAACTTCAGTCACTAAATGGACGGTTGTAAATGGAGGACTGCCTTTGAATCCAGCCCCCCTTTCTTGCGCTCCAGCCTACGGGAAGGTGTTCCTGGTCCGTAAACTCACCGGCCACGACGCCAACAAGCTTTACGCCATGAAAGTGCTCCGGAAAGCGGCCATCGTCGCTAAAGCCAAGACGACCGAACACACGCGGACGGAGAGGACAGTCCTGGAACACGTGCGCCAGTCGCCTTTCCTCGTGACGCTGCATTACGCCTTCCAGACGGACTCCAAGCTCCATCTGATTCTGGGTAGGAAGGGAGAACTGGGGCCGGAGGAAGAACAAACGGCGAGCTGGGAGGGGACGCTGGCTGGTCCTGGGGAGGGTTCAACCTGAGCCTCTTCCTTCCCAGACTACGTTAGCGGGGGCGAGCTGTTCACCCACTTGTACCAGCGGGACCACTTCACCGAGGAGGAAGTACGGTTTTACAGCGGGGAGATCATTCTGGCCCTCGAACACCTGCACAAGGTAAGGGTTTATTTAAGGATTTATTAAATCTCTCGGGTGCCCGTCTGCCCGGAACTGAAGGAAGGGGCTGGATGAAAACTCAAGTTTCTGCACGGTGAAGGACATGGGGTACGTTGGCCACAAGCTTGGGCTGGACCCCGGGAGCTAGAGGGGGGTCTCCATCAGGGAAAGCAAGAGGGCTTCTGAGCCAGCGCAAAAGGCACAGGGGGAAGAGTCGGCCGGTCTTTCCTCCGCTCCCGCGATCAAACGGTTGTCAGATTATCGTGGCTTGCGGGCACAAGGCCAAAGAGGTCCCTTTCTCGTTCCTCAGCTCGGCATCATTTATCGGGACGTGAAGCTGGAAAATATCCTGCTGGATAACGAGGGCCACGTGGTGCTGACCGATTTCGGCCTGAGCAAGGAATTTGTGACGGAGGATGTGAGTTTGGTTTGCCGGGAAAACTCGCTTCTTCCCCTAACGGCGTCCAGGATTGTCTGGTTCGCGGGATCAGGGTTTAGATAGAACTGAGTGGAAATTGGGGTGGGGTGGAGAGAGAATTGCGTCTCTGTGGAGGAAGCCAGAATTGCTTGGAGAATCAGCTCCAGCGACCAGCTTTTGCCAATAATTTAGAGCAGGGGTCTTCAAACTTGGGCTTTTATGACTTGTGGACTTCAACTCCCAGAATTCCTCAGCCGGCATGCGCGCTGGCTGAGGAATTCTGGGAGGAAGTCCACAAGTCCTAAAAGGGCCAAGTTTGAAGACCCCTGATTTAGAAGATGTGTGGACTTCAAATCCCAGAATTCCTCACCTAGCAGGCTGAGAATTCTGGGAGTGTAGCCATTTGAAAGGTTTTTTTAGACAGTTGGTTTAGTGGGGGATAGGCCCTAAGGTTTTCCTCGTGCAGAAAGGAATTCTGGGAGTTCTCTTTTGGGTCTCCCGTAACCCTGGCAACTTTCAGTTGTTGAACTTCAACTCCCAGAATTTCGCCAGCCATTCTGGCAGGAAGGATCAGAACGATGGATTGTCCAAAACATTTGCGGGGCCCTAGACCGGATTCCTTTGACCTTAATAAACCACTCTTCCGCTTTTTTTTTTGCCTTTGGGAAAGGAATCCCTGGTTAAAATTATGATATCCTGCCTGAGCAGGGGGTTGGACTAGATGATCTCCAAGGTCCCTTCCAACTTTTTTATTACTATTACTGCTACTGCTACTGCTACTACTATTATTATTATTATTATTATTATTATTATTATTATTATTATTATTATTATTATTATTATATGTGAATCTTATTTGGTTGGCATTCCTTGGCTCAGCCACACAGATCCTAATGCACTTCCAATCAGGCTTTCGTTCTCCATGGTTTGGCAATCCTAAATCGGAGTGGAGCTTCCAGCTCCCAAGGCAGTCTACCTCTATATTTCAATCCTGGAAATGAAAATCAAGAACAGCCTTCGCCAGTTGCAGTTATCCCAGAACGCAGGATTAGATTGGGGTGCCTCAAAACTTGGCAACTTTAAGACGTGTGGACTTCAGGTCCCAGAATTCCCCATGGCTGGCTGAGAATTCTGGGAATTGAAGTCCAAATTTGCGAAGTTTTGAGACCCCTGGATTAGATAATCGTCGGTTCTGATCTGGTTGCTGGTTTCTTTTCGTCTGTGTCTTACAGCTGCACAAAATGTGTCTCTTTATTGTCATTAAAACTCAATTTTCCCTTCCTTCTTTATTTTCTTCTTTCCTTCCTTCCACTTTCTTTTTTTCTTTTTCTTTCCTTTTTTTCCTTCCTTCCTTCCTTCCTTCCTTCCCTCCCTCCTTCCTTATTTTCTTCTTTCCTTCCTTCCACTTCCACTTTCTTTTTCTTTTTTTTCTTTTTCTTTCCTTTTTTCCCCTTCCTTCCTTCCTTCCTTCCTTCCTTCCTTCCTTCCTTCCTTCCTTCCTTCCTTCCTTCCTTCCTTCCTTCTCTCCCCTTGCCACAGAGAGAACGGACCTTCTCGTTTTGTGGCACCATCGAATACATGGCTCCCGAGATTGTCCGCAGCAAAAGTGGACACGGCAAGGTGAGACGGTTGGGGGGAAAAAATTCCCTGCAACAAGCCAGAGCCCTGAAAGCAGATTTCTCAAGTATGGGGGGGGGAAAGGGTGGCATTAACTGTCTGCGTAGAAGCTTTCGATAAAGTCATCGTGGGAAAAGGAAAACTTTTTCCAACAGAGGGAGAAGACATCTTAGGGGGAGAAAGTGGAGGAAAACAGAGGGAGTGGAGCAGAAGCAGGCCTTGGCTTAGGTCCAAAACTGGGACCAGCATTTCTGTTGCTAAGCCAGGCAGCTGTTAAGCGAAGCGTCCCAGTTTTATGACCTGGTTGCCAACAACACCCCGGTTAAGTAAACCGTGCAGTCGTTCAGCGAAGCCAGATTCCTTCTCAACGGACATGCTAGTTGCACAGTGGCCCAAATTTCCATCACATGATCCTCAGGCTGTTGCAACCGTCGTTAAGTGTGGGGACCGGTCGTGCGTCCCCTTTTTTTTCCAGTGCTGTTGCAACTTCGAACAGTCGTTAAACAGACAGTCGTAAGTCGAGGACTACCTGTATCATACTGGTTCAGTCCTGGTTTGCCATTTTTTTCCCCTCCCTTCCCTTGCAGTCTGTGGACTGGTGGAGTTTGGGAATCCTGGTCTTTGAGCTCCTGACCGGGGCGTCTCCTTTCACCCTGGAAGGGGAGAAGAACTCGCAAGCGGAGGTGTCCAGGTGAGGTGGGGGCAATGCAGAAGAGCAGGAATGGGAGGAAAGACACCAGGGGGGTGGGGGTGGGGACAGGATATGATCTAGGGGCAAAACTCCGTCCAGGTACAGGAGTGACGGAAGGAGAGAGAGAGAGCCGTGAAGTTGGCGGACATTCCCGGGAAGAAAATATTTGAATGACTCCTTGCTGGCTAGGATGAAGCCAGAAGCAGGCCCTCTGCAGATGAAGGCAGGCCAAGAAGCAACAATGGATGGAAACTGATCAAGGAAAGAAGCCACATAGAATTAAGGAGGAATTTCCTGACAGTGGGGACAGTTAGTCAGTGGAACGACTGGCCACCGGACGTTGTGAATGCTCCAACGCTGGAGGTTTTTAAGAAGAGATTGGTCGGCCATTTGTCTGCAATGGGGACTTGGACATTTTTATAGACAGAAAGTGAGTTTTTCCCGCTTGCTTCCAAACTTCCAGACGGATCCTGAAGTGCAGCCCGCCGTTCCCATCGCTCATTGGCCACGAGGCTCGCGACCTGCTGCAGAAGCTCCTGTGCAAAGACCCGAAGAAACGCTTGGGGTCCGGCCCGACGGGGGCCCAGGAGATTAAGGAGCACCCCTTTTTCAGGGTAAGTCCCGCACCTGCCGAGACTTGGAGCCGAGTTCATTCCTGACTAGCCTTTTGTTCTGGATTCCTTTTCTGGAGAACTGTGCAACGCACAGATCGGGACAACCCATTGCCACTGCGCAACACCTGGTTTTATGATGTTTGGCTGGGTTTTCTTTACGTTCAGAGCAGGGATATTTAACCTCAGTGACTTTTAAAGTGCGTGGGCTTCAACTCCCAGAATTCTCTAGCCCAGGACTCTGGGAGTTGAAGTCCAGTCCTCTTCAAGCAGGATGGCTGGGGGATTCTGGGAGTTGAAGTCCATCCATCTTAAAGCGTGTTGGCTGAGGAATTCTGGGAGTTAGAAGTTCAAGCGTCTGAAAAGTCTGCTGGCTGGGGGATTCTGGGAGTTGAACTCCATCCATTTTGCCAAAATTGAGAAACGCTGAGCCGGTTTGTCTCTGCAGTTTAGTTATCTCTTCTTGCCAATTTTTTTTTTTTTCCCTCTCCAGGGCCTGGACTGGGTTGAATTAGCAGCACGCCAGGTGAGGCCGCCGTTTAAACCCCTCATTCGCCACGAGTTGGACGTGCGAAACTTTGCCGAAGAATTCACCAGCTTGGAGCCCATTTACTCTCCGGCTGGGACCCCTCCCAGCCTAGACCGTGTCTTCCAGGTGCGTCCCCCCCACACGCCATATTTCCACAGGTATTGCAGGTGACAGACCTCATTTTATGATTTTTTATTTTTTTTTTAAGTCAGCGCTTTCCAAGGTAAGGATTACGGCAGAACGGCCTCATAACAAACAATGGATTCATTTAACCACTGCAGCATTCAGATGTACGACCACCGGGTTCACTTAATAACCGTCACAAAAAGGGTCATAAAATTGGGCAGGAGCCATTACAGTCATAACTCAAGGACTGCCTGAAATTGGATGGGGGCGGTTAATTGCAGAAACGCTGGCAGAAAGATTTTAATATTTGCAGTAGTCTGTTGAACTTGAACTACGTTTCCCAGGGCGCCTGTTCCGGGAGCGGGACCTGGGACTATTAGCCTGATATTTTCCCTACCCTTAAAGTTCATTTTGCCAAGAATATTATTACCAATAGGACATTATTGCCAGGATTAATTGTTGCTAGCGTGTTATAATGTCAGCCTCACAGTCCCAGGTCCCACTCCCAGAACAGGTGCCCTGGGAAGGATAGTTCAAGGTAATCAAATTAGAATTAATCGGTCAAAATTGTCATTTCGCTGCTGTGGGTTTCTCCACATACTCAAACTTCCTGGGCAAGGGGCCACAAATAATTGGAACAAGGGGTATTTAAATGAACAATAAGCCGCAGAGAGAAGAAAAAAGATGGGAGAGACTTTGAAAAGATCTTTCTGAGTTGTAAAAAAAAAAAGAAAAAAATGTGCTTTTTGCTTGGAAACCAGATAGAGCTTTTTTTCTTTCACGATCTCAATCATTTCAGGAAGTGCCTTGCACAAACTTCCTCTTTCGCCAAAGACGGTGGAAGTGGAACAAAATAAAAATGGTTTTTGTGTTGTTGTTTTTTTTCATCTTTGAGGACTAGATTTTTTTCTTTTTGTTTTGCTTGCCTGCCTTTTTGGCTACGAGTTTCAGAATGCTGCTCCCAACGTCCTCCTTTTTCCTCGCATGGATTCTCTTGCAGCCGGGCTGAAATTTGAGGGGTCCCTCTGGGTGAAATGACGCCCCGAAAATTGGGTGCTCTCTTAATAGTTCAAAAACAGATGCTTGATTGTTCACCTTCTGTGTACAAACGCCAAAAGGGGCAGCCCTCAACTTACAAGCATTTATTTAGCAACCGTTCAAAGTTACAATTTGAAGGCACTTGAAAAAAAGTGACTTACGACGGGGCTGACGACCGTTGGATCGTTCTTGGGGTCATGGGATCAAAATCCAGGTGCTCGATTCACCCAACAAATTTTGATTCAGCCAATGAGAGGCAAGCGGGTCAGAAAAATAAATATGTTTATGGGAAGAGATGGAAGATTCACGCCCTGGTGGCAGGGTGCCTTGTGGCTCTGCTTGCTGATTTGTGCACATCAGAGTACAGAATAACAGTGGGAAGGGACCTCGGAGGTCATCTAGTCCAACCCCCTGCTCAGGCAGGAAAGCCTACACCATTACAGACAAATGGTTGTCCAGTTTCTTCTTGAAAACCTCCAATGATGGAGGGAGGGAGGGAGGGAAGGAAGAAAGGTCAGAATAACAGTGGGAGTGGGAAGAGACCTTGGAGGTCATCTAGTCCAACCCCCCGCTCAAGCAGGAGACCCTATACCATTTCAGACAAATGGCTGTCCAATCTCTTCTTAAAAACTTCCAGTACTGGAGCACCCACAACTTCTGAAGGCAAGTCGTTTCACTGATTGTTATAATTGTCAGGAAATTCCTCCTTAGTTCTAGGTTGCTTCTCTCCTGGATGAGTTCCCATCTGTTGCTTCTTGTCCTGCCTTCAGGTCCTTTGGAGAAGAGCTTGACTCCCTCTTCTTTGGGGCAGCCCCTCAAATATTGGAAAAAGGCTATCCTATTCTCCCCCTCCCCAATTCTTCTCTTTTCCCACAACTCTTTGATGCGTTTCTCTCTGAGGCTGGGCGATTGCCATGCCGTCTCTTGTTTTGTTTTTTCCTCCAAAAGGGATATTCCTTCATTGCCCCGTCCATCCTCTTTAACCGCAACGCTGTGACTGCCGACGTACTCGAGGCAGCGCACGATGGGGAACGTCCCGGAAGCTCTGCAGTGGCCCGAAGTGCCATGATGAAGGTAGGGAATCTTCCCGGAAGCCGTAGGAGGGTGGGGCAAAGACCACGATTAAGAAATCCTGGCTTACAACTCAGAAGGCCTGGCTCACACATTTCAACTCTGTTGATCAAGATAGGTTTGGCGTTATCGAAAATGGCTTGTGCCTACTGGGGTGTAAAAAGTAAAAAAAAAAGCTGTGTTGTAATGTTATCTTCTACTGCGCTGAAGGGAGTCGGGAAATTGCTGCCTTTTTTTTTTCTTTTCCTTCCCCTCTTTGCACAATTTCCCCCCCCCATCTCTTCCCTCCCCCTCCCCTTAGTTTTCTGTTAGGTTTTTGAATTCTTCCTCGTGTTTTCTGTTACAAGGGAGTCCAGTTGCCCAGATCATTCAGAAGCCCGACGTAGGGATTGTCCTTGCAATACTAGGAGCAAGGATCGACATTCTCACTCGTGAACTCCCTCCTTCTCTCTCTCTCTTTTTCTCTCAGGATTCTTCGTTCTTCCAAAAATATGAGATGGACCTGGTGGAGCCCCCCCTGGGTGAGGGAAGTTTCTCGGTCTGTCGCCGTTGCCGACATCGACAAAACGGGACGGAATTTGCAGTCAAAATCATCAGCAAAAGGTAGCCATTTTTTTTATCGATTCCCTTTCTCCAAACGACATTGGCAGGGGGTCTTCCAACGTTGGCCCTTTTGTGACTTGTGGACTTCAACTCCCAGAATTCTTCAGCCAGCGTGCCTGGCTGAGGAATTCTGAGGGTTGAAGTCCACAAGCAGGGGGTCTTCAAATTTGGCCTTTATGACTCATGGACTTCAACTCCCAGAATGCCTCAGCCAGGCATGCTGGCTGAGGCATTCTGGGAGTTGAAGTCCACAAGTCATATAAAAAGGCCAGGTTTGAAGAGCCCTGGACTCTGAACATCCAGAAAGGTTCTATTTTATTTTATTTTCTTAGTTTTATTTTATTTTAATTATTTTGGGTTTTTTTTTATGCCGAGTCGATCTCGGATTCCTGGCCCAGAAACTCCTGGGTCGGATGCAGCACACAAAATGCCTCAGCGAGGCTGTGAGCAGGGGCATTTATACACACGGCCCCAGCCAATCAGGAGGGGCCGGTGGAAGCAGCCAATCAGAAGTGCCTTCTAACGCTCCGCCTTTTAAAGGGAGAAAGGGCCTAACTGGAAAGTGGCGTGTTTTGCTCTTCAAGCCTGCAACAGCTGATGTTCTTCTATACTGCTAAGGGCTCTGGGAAAATCTTGAGTCAGATTTAAGTGGGTGGCCTGGGCTATTAATATCAACCAGCAAGGAAAAATCCATTTTCAATCCTCTCGCTCCTCCGTGTTAGTGAGAACACCACACACAGCGTGGGAAGACCGAGAAAACTTTTTCGCTCCTGAGTGGGCTTGTGTTCAAACTCTTAAAATGAAGAATTTTCCTTTTGGCTGTGAAGGTCAGGTCAGCGGTGTCGCTAAGCTACTATCAAGGATGAAATTTTGGCAGCCTTAAATTAGGGGGGTAGATGGGAGAAACGAAACTACTTCGATTCAGCTGAAGACTGCGGGAGCCTGAAGCCTTGTCAAGGACACCAGAACAGGTGTGGATTTGAAGCAGACGGTTCCCATAAAGAAGTGAACTTGTTGGTTACGTAAAATTATTGTTTCAAGTCTGTGAATTGTGGAACCTCAGAGTTAGTTTCGCTTCGACATAACCAAGCAGTGTATTTAATAAACAGTTAAGATTTTCGGAAACGGAATGAACCTGGAGTTTTATTTGGATTCTCGGGCTGGATGCTGACAGCTACCTGAAGAGGCTGTCACGAGGTTAAAACTGGCGCTGCGCAGAAAATGGAGGGAGGAATGGCGGGCTGGATTGCAAAGGCAACGAAACGAAAAGAAGGATTTCATCGTTGCGGAATCGGCTGCGATGGGCGGTGGCATCATTCTCCTTTTCCCCCATTCAGGATGGAAGTGAACACCCAGAGGGAGGTGGCAGCTTTGCAGATCTGCGAAACCCACCCGAACATCGTCAAGCTTCACGATGTTCATCACGACCAGGTGAGGATTCTAATTCTCGAAGAGGAAGCATCTCGAAAAACCCAACCTGGTTAAGGATGAAAGGGTTGGATCCTGAGATCGGAGAGACCCCCCAATTCAAGTCCAACCTCAGACATGGAAGCTGGTTAGGGGACTCTTGGTCTAGGACTAGCCTACCTTGCAGGGGCGAGAAGACTAGGAAAAGATATTATTCATAGTGTACAGTGTCAACGCTGCTAACATTGGATGTTCCTGCTTTGACAAAATATGAAGAGGCAGCCACTCTCTGTATAAGCTGTGTGGTACTTTTAAATTAGATGATGAGGGGAGGAGAAAGAATGTACGTGGGGATTAGTTAAGATGAGAAACCATTGGAGAACACAATTTAATGACTGCTAATTGGAGGAGGGAATTGTGCTTGAATATTATGTGCTTAGGGGAGGGGAACTCAGATCTTGGCATCCACCATGTTCGTGTGGAAGGGTGCTATACTAATAAAGAGACTTTAAGGTAAACAATGCCTCGAGGTTCTTTGAAGTATCCCCCTAATCGGAACCATGACATATGGTTCATCACAATTTATAACATTTACAGGGTACCTTGGTACTCATCATTAATTGGTTCCGGGAGGCACGAGAGTACCAACGAGAAATACCAATTTTTTTCCCCCATAAGGAATAATGTAAATACAGCTGACAACGACAAGTACTAGCTTGTGCCTTGAATACCAAACCAACAATGAGTACCGGGTGGACAACCCAAAATTGGGTCTAAATGCATCCAGGGCCAAATTTTGATGAGTTTCAAAGCAGCCGAGTGCCAAGGTACCACCAGATGTCCTTTTTCTGTCCTCCTCCGCAGTATCACACCTACCTGGTGATGGAATTGCTGAGGGGAGGGGAGCTCCTGGACCGAATCAAGAAGAAGCAGCACTTCAGCGAGTCGGAAGCCAGCCAGATCATGCGTAGCCTGGTTTCCGCCGTCAGCTTCATGCACGACTCGGGAGTGGTGCACCGGGACCTGAAGCCCGAGGTACTAGGAAAAGGGTGGGGGGAGGCTGGGTTCCCAGTGAGGCATTTATACAAGCTGGGCCAGTGTGGGATCAACCGAGGGGTGTGTTTGCGGCGCACCGCGTTATACCCATGGGGCAGGCCAGGGGCAAGGGAGCAACGAAAAGCAGGGGTTCCCGACTTTTGTCCACAAGAGTTAACAATAGTTCATTGGGACTTTACTCCTAGAATATTCTGTACGCAGACGAGTCAGAGGGCGCCCCCGTGAAGGTGATCGACTTCGGCTTTGCCCGCCTCTGCCCTCAGAACTCGCAGCCCATGCAGACCCCGTGCTTCACCCTCCAGTACGCGGCCCCTGAGCTTTTCCAGGACGGCGGCTACGATGAATCTTGCGATCTCTGGAGCCTGGGGGTGATCTTGGTAAGTCAGCCGAGCTCCAAAGGAGAAGGGACTGTCCTTCAACCAAGCCGATGGACTGTAGTTTTGTGTACGATGTATAGCAGAGGCGCCCAATCTTTTGGACACCGGGGACCGCTTCCATGGAGAGACGTTTTTCCACGGACCGGAGGGTGCGTGGTTTCGTGTGCTGCCTGCATCTCGCAGATGGAGCTTTGCTTTTTTGAGGGAACCGATTGCTGGCATGCTGCGGCCCTGTACCGGTCCACGGACTAGGGGTTGGAGACCCCTGGTATATAAGTATAAAGCACTGAGGTGTGGCTTTTTTGCCATTGAGAAGAATGGGGGTTCAAGACCCATCGTTCCCCCAGCTAGCAAGACCACGCCAAGTTGGCTGGGAGCGGAGGGCAATTGTGGGAATTGAAATCCAGCGGAGTTGGATAGCTCCTGGATCGTCTTGGTTGCTTGTGTGTGTGTGTGTGTGTGTGCGCGCGCGGGGGGCATTTTACTTTGCGGTTGTACGTGTCATTTGATTCCCGGTTAAGATTCAGACCTGCTTGTAACTATAGATACAAAGGGGTGGTTTGGGGAAAAAAAAAAAAGAAGAGTAAGAAGCAAGATTCTAATAATTACTTATTAACAATCTCCAAAACGATTTAAGACTCCTTCTGCTGTCGGGAGAGCTGGAGGCGGGGAGATAGGTTATCTGGTGCAAATTTGGGAATTCGGTTAGATAAAGAGCACGCTCGATTTCTCCCCGAGCTCGTTTTTTTTTGCAGACATTTCATGACCCAACTAGGTAACATCATCAGTATTAAAAGATCACGACAGCCAACCCCACTCCCTTTCAGCACTGATAGTGTTACCTGGTTGGGTCATGAAATGTCTGCAAGAAAAACACCCAGCTCAGAGAGCACCAAGGACCCCACAGTCCTCCTCCTCCTCCTCCCTTCTAGCACTGATGATGCTACCTAGTTGGGTCATGAAATGTCTCCAAGAAAACCTCCGAGCTCAGAGAGCACCAAGCACCCCACAGTCCTCTTCCTCCTCCTCCCATTCTCACCCTTCTCCATTTTGCAATTCCCCCCTCCCTTCCAGCACTGAGGATGTTCCCTAGCTGGGTCACGAAACGTCTCCAAGAAAACAGCCAAGCCCAGAGAGCCTCATGGACCCCACAGATTTTGCTAATTGTTTGGGGGCATTGAGGGGAAAACCAGGGGTTCAGGAGACACAAAAGGGCTGAAGGCACCGTTCAGCCCAAGGAGGAAATCTTCTGGGCAGACCTCTTCCCTTTAGCCGCCACCCTTCAAGGTAGGACAGGCTGCCAGTCACACGGGGGAGAACGAGATATTGCTGGGTCCCCTTCGGCTCATGTTTCTTCTCCTCCTTCCAGTACACCATGCTGTCCGGCCAGGTCCCCTTCCATAGTAGCCAGGAAGGAAGCGCAGCCAGCCACGCCGCGGACATCATGCACAAAATCAAGGAAGGGCAGTTCTCCCTGGAGAGCGAAGCCTGGAGGAACGTGTCTGAAGAAGCCAAGGAGCTGGTTCGAGGTGATGGGGAATGGGCAGCCGGGATGGGCTGGGCGTGGGCAGGGGGAGACCCTTTCAGGGGAGATGCCTGTGGAGATTCTCACGTCATCCAGAT
The DNA here is from genome assembly GCA_034064705.1 of Bothrops alternatus. Lineage (NCBI taxonomy): Eukaryota > Metazoa > Chordata > Lepidosauria > Squamata > Viperidae > Bothrops > Bothrops alternatus. The sequence continues at coordinate 30,447 of JARGCV010000119.1, read as the reverse complement.
CCTGGTTGTCTGAAAGATGCTTTTTCAAGAGGCAACTGGACCTTCTGGTTTTTCTTTGAAGACGTTTCGCTCCCCATCCAGGAAGCTTCTTCAGGTTCTGACTGGAGGGTGGGGAGTGGAAGGATTTATACTCCTTGCATAGAGAGCTGGTCATTTGCCTCCTTTTAGAGAGTCGTTGAGGCCACTTGGAGGTTTACCTGCCTCCTCCGGGTCACCTGAGTGGTGCAGATGGGTGTGGAACACAGTCCTTTCGGCAGTTCCAAGAAGGCTCCACACCCATTTGCACCACTCAGGCGGCCCTGAGGACACAGACAAACCTCCAAGTGGCCTCAGCGACTCTCTCAAAGGAGGCAAATGACCAACTGTCTGCAAGGAGTATAAATCCTTCTCACCCAGGAAGCTTCTTCAGCTCTGACTGGAGGGTGGGGAGTGGAAGGATTTATACTCCTTGCAGACCGCTGATCATTTGCCTTCTTTCAGGGAGCCGTTGAGGCCACTTGGAGGTTTACCTGCCTCCTCAGGGTCACCTGAGTGGTGCAAATGGAGGTGGAACACAGTGCTTTCGGCAGTTCCACACCCATTTGCACCACTCAGGCGGCCCTGAGGACACAGGTAAATCCCCAAGTGGCCTCAACGGCTCTCTCAAAGGATGCAAATGACCAGCAGTCTGCAAGGAGTATAAATCCTTCCCTTCCCCACCATCCAGTCAGAGCTGAAGAAGCTTCCTGGATGAGAAGCGAAACGTCTTCGAAGACGAAACAAGAAAGTCCAGTTGCCTCCTGACTTCCAAGGGAGAGCAAAGTGTTTTGATTGTGGGTCCTCTGGCTGTGTCCACACAACGTGCTTAGCTCGGCTTGCCTTGGCCCAACACCCGATGCTAACCTCGGTTAAGGGTTTGATGCTTCAGCGCCCGCTGTGCAGCCCGTTGGGTGAGCCCGATTGAAAGTGTGGCACAGATGTAGAAAATGGGTTAAACTAGGTTCAGCGTCTTGGGCAAAAAAAGCAGCCTTTGGTTTTGCGGAAAACCCCTCCAATCCCACAGCGAAGGAGGAACCGGACGTTTCGCCAGCTGGGCCGTTTCTGCATTTAAGAAGCAACGTTCTTCCAACTTTCTTTCTTTGCATAGCCCAAGGGAGGGCTGCTACGCCCAAGGCCGGTGTAACCTGCAGTTATTTTGGATGAGGTTTCGGAAGAGAGGATGCTTTGAACGCCGAGGATCCCAAGCTTCTCGTTATACTTTAGGGATCCGGGGGACTAAACCATACGAAGAACAGTTGCAGGAATTGGGTATCTGTAGCTTAATAAAAAGAAGGACTAGGGGTGACATGCTAGCAGTCTTTCAATATTTGAGGGGCTGCCCCAAAGAATAGTCAAGCTATTCTCCTAAGCACCCGAAGGCAGGACAAGAAGCAACGGATGGAAACTAACCAAGGAGAGAAGCAACTAAGGAGAAATTTCCTGACAGTGAGAACAATTAACCGCATGAAACCCAGCGACCGGTTAGGGCCCACAGGGTCGGCCTTCTCCAGGTCCCGTCAGCCAGACAGTGTCGCCTGGCAGGGCCTAGGGGAAGAGCCTTCTCTGTTGTGGCCCCGGCCCTCTGGAACCAACTCCCCCCAGAGGTCCGTATTGCCCCCACCCTCTCCGCCTTTCGCAAATTGTTGAAGACACATCTTTGCCGACAGGCCTGGGGCAGTTAACACCTTGCCCCAGCCAGTGTATGTTTGCTGTAAGTTTGTTTTCGGATGATTGGTTTTTAATCTAGGGGTTTTATCAATGTATTTAATGTCAGATTTCTATATGTTATTATCTATGTTGTAAGCCGCCCTGAGTTTTTTGGAATAGGGCGGCATAGAAATCGAATTAAATAATAAATAATAAATAAATAACCAGTGGAACCACCTGCCTCCAGAAGTTGTGGATGCTCCAATACTGGAGGATTTTAAGAAAAAGCTGGACAACCACTTGTCTAAGCTGGTATAGGGTCTCCTGCTTGACCAGGGGGTTGGTCTAGAAGATCTCCAAGGTCCCTCTGTGATTCTATAATCCCAAATCAATTCACCAGTGGAACGACTTGCCTCCAGAAGCTGTGGGTGCTCCAACACTGGAGCTTTTTGAAAAGAGACTGAACAGCCACTTGGCAAATACAGGATGGTCCTCGACTTAAGACCACAAGGGAGCCCCACATTTCTGTGACTATGTGAGACGTTTGTTAAGGGAGTTTTCGCCCTCTTTCTTGCTACCATCGTTAAATAAGAGATTTATTATGAAGGGAAATAGATGATCCTGTAGAAACATATCGGCTTTAAAAGGGTATTAAAAAAAATGTGTGTCCCTTTTTTTAAAAAAAAATCTGAGAGAACGATGGAATAAACGGAGATATCGGTTAATGCCAAGTGTTTCTCTTTGAACACCAGTGGTGGAAATGGGAGAAATTACCGAAGATTGGATTGAAAGTACGGGTTAGTAAATTAAAAAAAATAATAATAATCAAGATACGTAAACGGGAAAACTGGAAGAACGAGATCAAGAATGTAACACAATTAAAAGAATCTTTTACCAGACATTAAATTCAATTGGTTGAATTTGATACAATTAAGAGAAGTGGAGAAAAATGGAAGGAAAATTTGAGGCGAAAGACAAGACCAGTGAACAAAATTTGAAACGACGACCTGTAATGCTCGAATGAACAACATGTGATAGACTAGAAACAGTGGATAGACTATATATCAGAGAAACACCAATCAAATAAAATGTATCTGGCGTATAGTTGAGGCTTGACATGAGGAGTGAGGAATGTTTACCAAATCAGACGTTTACAAAGACTAATACCTAATGTTGTATTTTATGTTTTATGATGATTGCTTCTTAATATGATCTTATGTTTAATGTGGATTGATTTAATATTGAAAAAGCGTATTGAATTTCTACCTCAGGTTATTGAATTTCTACCTCAGGCTCTTTTGTTAGGGATCATAAAAGACTGCACTACTACTGAGATGAATAATATGTGATAGACTAGAAACAGTGGATAGACTATATATCAGAGAAACACCAATCAAATAAAATGTATCTGGCGTATAGTTGAGGCTTGACATGAGGAGTGAGGAATGTTTACCAAATCAGACGTTTACAAAGACTAATACCTAATGTTGTATTTTATGTTTTATGATGATTGCTTCTTAATATGATCTTATGTTTAATGTGGATTGATTTAATATTGAAAAAGCGTATTGAATTTCTACCTCAGGTTATTGAATTTCTACCTCAGGCTCTTTTGTTAGGGATCATAAAAGACTGCACTACTACTGAGATGAATAATATGTGATAGACTAGAAACAGTGGATAGACTATATATCAGAGAAACACCAATCAAATAAAATGTATCTGGCGTATAGTTGAGGCTTGACATGAGGAGTGAGGAATGTTTACCAAATCAGACGTTTACAAAGACTAATACTTAGTGTTGTATTTCAGGTTCTATGATGATTGCTTCTTAATATGATCTTATGTTTAATGTTGATTGTTTTAATAAAAAAAATTTTACATTAAAAAAAAATTGGGGGCGTTTTGCTTGTGGAGAGGCTGGGGTTTTTGTTTTTTTTGGTGGTTAAATCTCGTCTCCCCGTCTCTGGCCAGGTCTTCTCACGGTGGACCCTGCCAAGCGGCTGAAAATGTCCAACTTACGCTACAACGAGTGGCTCCAGGACGGCAGCGCCCTCTCTTCCACCCCGCTGATGACGCCGGACATCCTGGAGAGCTCCGGGCCCGCTGTGCGAACGGGCGTGAACGTCACGTTTATGGTGAGAGAGCCCCTTTCCAGCTTGGGAAATTCGGGTTTTTCTCCCCCTCCCGGGGGACGGGCGGGATGGGATGACGTGCGGTGATATGGGAAAGGAGGCCCTTGGGGGCAGGAGATGGCCGCTGAGTGTCATCGAAAACGGTCAGGACACACACACACACACACACACACACACACACACACACACACACAGAGAAGCAGCTGGATTGGAAATGACCCTTTGGAGGAGGCCGAAATGCAGAAATTATCGGTTGCGTCTTAAAACTGTTGGACATCCCCGCTAGAAAATAGAAGCTGATCCTAAGAAAAGACTGGGCAGTCACTTGCCTGAAATGGTTACTGGGTCTGCTGCTTGAGCAGGATTGGGATGGAAGACCACCGAGGTCTCTTCCCACTCTGCTATTCTTTTTTCTTTCTTTCCTTCCTTCCTCCTTCCCTCCTGTCTTCCTTCCTTCCCTATCTATCTTCCTTCCTTTCCTCCTCTTCCTCCCATCTGCCTTCCTATCTTCCCTCTTTCCCATCTATCTTCATTCCCCCCTCCCTCCCTCCCTTTTCCTGTCTGTCTTCCTTCCCTCCATTTTTCTTCCTTCTTTCCTTCCTTCCTGCCTCTTTCGTCCTTCCTTCTCTCCCTCCCATCTATCTTCCTTCCTTCCTTCCTCCCTGTCTTCCTGCCTGCCTTCTTTCCTTCCCATCTATTTTCCTTCCTTCTCTACCTCTCATCTTCCTTTCTTTCCTCCTTCCCTCCCTCCCATCTTCCTTCCTTCCTTCCCTCCTTCTCTACCTCCCATCTTCCTTTCCTCCCTCCCTCCCATCTTCCTTCCTTCCTCCCTTCCTTCCTTTCCTCCCTCCCTCCCATCTTCCTTCCTTCCCTCCCTTCTCTACCTCCCATCTGCCTTCCTTCCTTTCCTCCCTCCCTCCCATCTTCCTTCCTTCCTTTCCTCCCTCCCTCCCATCTTCCTTCCTTCCTTTCCTCCCTCCCTCCCATCTTCCTTCCTTCCTGCCTCCCTCCCATCTTCCTTCCTTCCTGCCTCCCTCCCATCTTCCTTCCTTCCTGCCTCCCTCCCATCTTCCTTCCTTCCTGCCTCCCTCCCATCTTCCTTCCTTCTTCCTCCCTCCCTCCCTCCCATCTTCCTTCCTTCCTTCCCTCCCTCCTTCTCTACCTCCCATCTTCCTTCCTTCCTTCCCTTCCTTCCTTCCTTCCTTCCTTCCTTCCTTCCTTCCTTCCTTCCTTCCTTCCTTCCTTCCCTCCCTCCCTCCCATCTTCCTTCCTTCCTGCCTCCCTCATCACTGGAGGTTTTCAAGAAGAGACTGGACAGCCATTTGCCTGAAATGGTTTAGGGTCTCCTGCTTCAGGAGAAGACCTCCAAGGTCCCTCGCAATGCTATTCCGATTCTGATTTCCATCTTTTGATTGAAAGATCAAATCAAATCACAGTTTCTCTTTCTCTCTCTCTCTCGTCTAGGCCTTTAACAAGGGGAAGCGTGAAGGGTTTTTCCTGAAAAGCGTGGAAAACGCCCCTCTGGCTAAACGGCGCAAGCTGAAGATGTCCAGCACCGGTGCTGAGGGCCGCCGCAGCAGCAGCAGCTCCTCCTCCTCCTCCTCCTCGGGGTCCTCCTCCCGCCCCCCCAAAGCCAAGATCCCCACCATTCGCCACGACCCTCCCTCGTAGCAGCCGGGGGAGGGCCCGAGCACTGAAGCGCTGGATGGGAAAAGGGGTATTTATTGTCTATGTTGCTGTTTGGGGAGCATCGGGGAGCCCGGCTTCCACCCCCCACCCCTTATTTCCACCCACCCCACCCACCCACCCACCATGATGTGATACCTTCATTTAGAATGAGGCAGGGGGTGTGTGTTTGCAGTTGAAAGTGACCGTTCTCTGTCGGAAAGGCCAGGAAAACCCGGGGATTGTTAGGCAGAGATTTGGGGCACAGATCCTGGGGGGGGGGCTCTGGAGGGTTGGTGGCTGGAAGGGCTCCCCAAATCTCCAAGCCAAATCGACATCCGATTGCACCACAAGGGCAAAAAGCCAGGGAGATTTTGCTCGTCCGGTCATTTTTAATGTGCGAAGCGTCGCCATTTTAGTTCCTAACACCTGCAACTCGTCTGCCGCTTTTCTGCGTGCCGGGAGTGGGGTGGGGTGGGGCTGCTGGACCCCTTCCTCCAGGCCTGGATGGAGCAGGTGGAGCGGAGGAATCAGGCTGTTGCAGAGACAGGCTGCAGATTTCCAAACGGCCAGCAGAGGGCCGCGGTCCTCCTGGCCCTCCCTCTAGTGGCGATGTGTGTTTTTGCAATCCAAACCTGACAGGAATTATTTTAGCTAATCACTGATGGGTGGGGAAGGGGTTGTTTTTATTCACGATGGATAGCATTTTATTTTTTTTTTATTTCATTTTATTTGGTAAAGTTTGCTCAGTCTGAGACCAAAACTGGATTCTGGGGAAGAAGGGAGGATAGGATCTCTGATGGAATACTGATTTACAGGTTGTCCGCGACTTACAGCAATCCAGTTAGTGACCGAAAGCTACAACGGCGCTGACAAGAATGACTTCCGACCGTTTTTCATCCTTAAAGACCGTTGTGGCCTCCCCGGGGTCACGTGATTAACGATTCCGACGCCTGGCAAGGGGCTCCTATTTATGACGGTCGCAGTGTCCCTGGGTCACGTGATCCCCCTTTGCGACCTGATAACAACCATGTTGCTGACTTAACTGTCGCGATTCCCTTAACTGTGGACGGAAAGTCGTAAAACGGGGCAAAATTCACTTCGCAGACGTTTCACGTGGCAAACAGAAATTTTGGCCTCAGCTGAGGTTGTAAGTCGAGGACCGCCTGTATTTTATTTTTGGATCCCCGTACTCCTGTGCCAGGTGTAGAAATTTAATGGCGAAGTTTGACGTTCAAGATATGTTTGGACTCAGACGTCACACCAAGCCATTCCAATTACGATTTAGGGTTAGCTTGCATGTTGCACTAAGGCACTAACCAACCAGGTTACATGAGAGGTTGCTACAATGCATACATTTGGGGCTGCAGATTCTTGAAACCTTTGGTTTAAAAACACAGGAGCAAAAGGTGATTTTATTTTTTTTTAAAACAGGTAAAACTCTAAATCTCATTCTGAGGAGGAGAATGGTAGGATTTAAGGCAGGGGTAGGCCACCTTGGCTCTTTTATGACTGGTGGACTTCAACTCCCAGAATTCCTGAGCCAGCATGGGGGAAACTATGGCCTCCTTTATGACTGGTGGACTTCAACTCCCAGAATTCCTGAGCCAGCCACGCTGAGGGGAAAGGGAGAGGTTTCCAAGCTGAGCCATGCTGGCTCAGGAATTCTGGGAGTTGAAGTCCACAGGTCATAAAACAACCTAGGCCTAGGCCAGAGGTAGGCCACCTTGGCTCTTTTATGACTGGACTTCAACTCCCAGAATTCCTGAGCCAGCATGGGGGAAACTATGGCCTCCTTTATGACTGGTGGACTTCAACTCCCAGAATTCCTGAGCCAGCCACGCTGATGGGAAAGGGAGAGGTTTCCAAGCTGAGCCATGCTGGCTCAGGAATTCTGGGAGTTGAAGTCCACAGGTCATAAAACAACCTAGGCCTAGGCCAGAGGTAGGCCACCTTGGCTCTTTTATGACTGGACTTCAACTCCCAGAATTCCTCAGCCAGCATGGGGGAAACTATGGCCTCCTTTATGACTGGTGGACTTCAACTCCCAGAATTCCTGAGCCAGCCATGCTGAGGGGAAAGGGAGAAGTTTCCAAGCTGAGCCATGCTGGCTCAGGAATTCTGGGAGTTGAAGTCCACCAGTCATAAAAGAGCCAAGGTTGCCTACCCCTGGTTTAAGGGATACATAGGCATTCCTTGACTTACAGCCATTCTTTGAGGGACCGTTCAGACTTACAGCACCCCTGAAAAAAAGGCAGTCCTCACGCTTACGACCGTTTGGAGCATCTCCCACGGTTACATGGTCCAGAATTCGGGTGCTTGGCAATGGGCATCTCTTTACGACAGATGCGGCGTCCCGGGAACACGTCGATTGCCATCTAAGACTTCCCGACAAAGAAAGTCAACGGTGGAAGCCGCCAGATTCGCTTAATGACGTGATTCGCTTAAGAACCGTAACAAATCGCTTAAGAACCGTGGCAAAAAAAAAAAAGTCATAAAAATTGGGTGCAACTGACTTAACCACCAACTTGATTCGCAGTGCAAATCCAAGTCCTCATTGTGGTTATAAGTCAAGGACTGTCTGTCTGTATATATCAGGGGTCTTCAAACTTGGCCCTTTGATGACTTGTGGACTTCAACTCCCAGAATTCCTCAGCCAAGCACACGTGCCTGGCTGAGGAATTCTGGGAGATGAAGTCCACAAGTCATCAAAGGGCCAAGTTTGAAGACCCCACTGTTATATATGCTTAAAAGAAACCAAAAAGATAGAATAAGATGCATCCATCTCTTTCTGTGTCCAGAGAAAGAATCCAAATAAGAAATATGTCGGGAAAATTATATTTTTTGTGGGGGGGGGGATAGAACAAGTTTCTCTTAAATGGCACCCCCCCTTAAATCATAGAATTGAATCTCGGGAGATTCTACATCTCTTGTTGAAGTTTAAGAGATGGAGAGGGGGGGGGGCTGTTTTAGGACCCGGTCAGATCTATTTTTCTGGGTGAACCTGATAAGCTCTGGCAGTTTGGGGGTGGGGGTGAAAAGGGAGAGTATATTTTTAAGAAAGTGAGAGCAATTTCTGTCTGTCTGTTTAAATATATACATTGAAGGCAAGCATGGGAGTGAGTGAGTGTGCAAGACAGCGTCTTTCACGTTAGAATTTTTTTGTGGAAGGTTGCTTTTTCTCCCAGCAGTAGGAGATAGAAAAAACAACAACGTTGAAATACAGAAAACAGAAGGAAAAAGCATCACATCATTAAATGGAATTCTGTCCACCGGCTTGCTTAACTGAGATCAGATTTTTATTTAAACCCTTATTTATAGGAAGAAACACATTTTAAAAAAAAAAAAAAAATAAGAACCCCGCTGAATTCTACTCGGCTTCTACTTTAACTGAACCAAATCAAAGACGTTGAACTCTTAAGAAGTGGATTATCACCAGCATTTTAAAGTTTTTATCCAATTCAATTCGCCAACTCTGGCTACGAAACCGTCATATTCCTGGAGCAGTATTAATTGTCATTATTATTATTTTTTTAATTCCCTATTGCTTAAGCTACAACAGGGCAAAAAAAAGAAAAGAAAAAAAAAGTTGATTTCGAATTTTTAATCCCCTGTAAACGTGCTACGTCTTGGTTGTCCGAAAGAGAAATTTTATTGCACAGATTTTTGGAAACTTGATACGCACTGCCTAAGCGTTTTGAGGACGATGTATTTTATGTAGGAAAAAAAATGGGGCTTTTCAGGAAAGTCAGGACTGTAAGTTGCTGAATGTCTGGCTGGGAATTTGACAAGGTTATTATTATTATTATTATTATTTTTAAGAGTGGGAGGCAGCACATTTAAGGACTATTTCAATCTGAAACGATTGAAGAGGTAGATGGATGAACGAGAGAGTGGGTCCTTTTCCATTCTTGAATCGGAGGCAAAAAAAAGTTATAGTTGCACAAAGAGCATTACGCAAAGGAGAAAAGAGAGGAAAGTGGGGGGAGAGTCATATAGACACTTTTAAAGGGAAGTGCAATTAGGAACATATTGTGATATGGGGGAACTTGGAAGGAAGTGGAGAAAGCAAGGCCCAGCAAGGGGAAAAATAAGAACGGGTTCCGTTTTATGAAAGGCTGCCTGCTTCATCGATATTAAATGGGAAGATTATGGCTACCAGAATCATTTGAGGTTACCTTAAAATCAGCATTTAAAACTGACCATTTTTAGACTGCAATGGGATAACGACAGGGCCCCGTTAAGAGAGAAAAAACCTCAGCTTAGGAAAATGTTGTGTTTCCCCTTCTGCTGGGTTGAGGATAAGAAAGGGCCACCGCAGATCGCTAGGTCGGTGTTTCTCACCCTTTAAGACTTCAATTCCCAGAATTCCTCAGGCAACGTTGGGTTGCCGGCTGGGGAATTCTGGGAGTTGAAGCCTACCCGTCGGAAAGCTAGCAAGGGTGAAAAACATTCCTCTAGGGCAGGGCTTCTCAACCTTGGCTTCTCCACGGACCCCCTCTTGGCCACGGACTCCAAGACTTAAGTTATCAATCCTAAGATGTCTTCAAGCCTTTGTGGACCCCCCTGTGACATCGTGGACCCCCCCCAGGGGTCTGTGGACCACAGGTTGAGAACTGCTGCCCTAGACCGATAATCTAGAACGTGGGCCAAATGTCTTTCTCCAAAAGATGGAATTGAGACTTCCTCAAAACACTCCCAGATATTTTGTGCCGGTCTATTAAAGCTGAAGCTTTTAAATCACAATATCTGGCAGGGAATGGAAGGGTGTTTTTCTCGTGAAAAAAAATAAATAAATCCACGCTTGGCAATCCATTTAATGGCCGTTCCAAGTGATAACGGTGCTGAAAAAAGCGCCTTAGGACCATCCTTCAAGGACGATCACAGTAGCGTCCCCCGGGGCCCGTGCAAATCAAAGTTCACTGGTTCACGCTTGTGACCATCGCCGCGCGGTCCCCTTTTTGCAACCTCTGGACAAAGCAAATTGAATGGGGAAGCCAGGTTGGCTAGACAACCAGGGTTGTTAACTTATCACCTGCAAGTGGTGATAAGGACTGTTAAAAAAAAGAGAGGTCGTAAAATGGAGCAAAACTCGCTGAACTAAATGTCTCGTTTAGCAACAGACATTTTGGGCTCAGTTGTGGTCATTAAGTCGAGGACTAGCTGTGAGTACCAATGTTCCTTCTCAGCGGTTCGGCCAGCTGCTTCCCTCCTTCAGTTATTTTTGCACTTGGCAGCTGTTTCCTGGAGGGCCAAGAGGCGCCTCCTTCCATGGGGCGAGGGTTATCCGTGTGCGCGCGCGTCTGTACATACGTGTGTATGTCTTAACTGCCATATATGCCCTCCACTCTGTGCCAAGGAGGAGACGAGCGAGTGGAGGGGGTCCTTTTAACACATCCTTCTTTTCAGTAGCACAAGAGGCCGAGAACTTACCGGCGGGGTGTGTGTGTGTGTGTGTGTGTCCTGGGCCCATGCCACCAAACCATGTGTATTTTTTATTTGAAAATAAAACAATTGCCTCTGAAGCCAGATCGCTCTTTCTCGGAGTCTTTTGTCTGCGGGGGAAAAAGGCTTAATGCAAAGGCGCAAAACGCCGATGGTACAAATTCGGAAATATTCAGCTCTACAGGTTTACGTGGGGTCCTTGGCGCCTTCTGAACTCGGTGGGGTTTTTTTGGGGGGGGCAGACGTTTCGTTACCCAACTAGGTGACTTCATCCAGGCTACGAGAGAGTGGGGACTGTCGAGCGTGTCCAAATAAAACTGGAATATCAAAAGGTCAGTTCTTTCATGCTAGTCAGTATCTTCTCTGGAAATTTAGAGGGGTAGTGAAAGACGCTAAACCTAACTCTGGAGTCTTCCCAAAGCTGAAATCTACACATTTACTTATCTACTCTGAATCTTCTGTGGATGGAATCCCAAAGCTTCAGGAATTATATCAATATTATGTCTCCCCCCCCCAATGTTCCCAGACAAATCGCTAGAACTGGTTTTCCATTCGCCATTCTGCATTTAGAGAAATTAAAACCCTTCCTTTTAACTGACCCTTAAAGTCCAGTGGGGGCTGGGCTTTTAACCCCATCACTGCCAGGAAAAGAGAGGTTGGCTGAAAACTGAACATTTTCCTTTATCTGGGTGGGGAGGTGGCAGATCGAAGGAAAAAACCAGGAATGGCCATTTCAAGGAATCTGCGGTCCGGGCGGTGAGAATGGAATCTTTTCAAGTGGGAGGAGGCAATTTTGAGCAAACTTAATCGCTAAGCTCCTGCAAAAATACAAACCACCCGCACGCATTCATTCCCCCCCTCCGCCCACCCACCCCAAAAAAAAGAGCAGGGCACGATTTCTACGTTAAGTAGATTGGCTCCACCAGTTTTGAAACGCAAAGTTTATTGAAAAGAAGAACCAAACCTGGGGGGGGGGGAAATGGAAAAAGAAAAAGAAATCTTACATCGACTGGAATGGAAGAGAAGCATTCCCTGAAGCTATGGAAAGGGTCTGGAGGGTGGGGATGGGGGGGAGAGGGACGGTATTGGTTTAACAATGACAATATATCCAAGATATGCAGATAGTCCTAGGAAGACCACGGTAGATGGCGGGCGTAAGTATGCAAGGGGGCTGCATACGAGAACAGTCCGTGAAGGCAGAAGAGGGAGGGGGGTCAGGGAAGACCGTGGGTTTGCAAGGCAGGGGCTGAACCAGGGGAGGGGGCGGGGTGTGGGTGGCCTCCCCTTCCCACCCACCTCATGTCCAAAGCACTCCATGCTCCGAGCTTCTTCCGGCCCCCCATCGCTCTCCACGAGGGCTTTGAGGCACCGTCCCAGCCACCACCGCACCCGGCCTGGGACATGAGGAGGGTGGTGTGGAAAGGGAAGCCAAGCAGGGAACAGCCACAAACTGCTAAAGCACAGATGGGGCAGGAGTCGTACGCAGACAGACAGGTGGGGTCTGGATAGGATCCCGGTGGGGGGAGCAGGCCATCCTTCCATCCTGAACGGGTGGGGGGGCGGGCAGGGGGGGGAGAGAGGCAGCGGCTTGTCTTATTTGGCGGTCATCATCTGTACAAACTCTACGGAGCAAGGAGAGAGGACGGAGAAGGGCGTCAGGTGCAGCCGAGGACCCCTCTCCCCGTTCATGAATCCCTTTGGACAAGCAACTGTTTCTGGGAATATACACCCAGATTGGGGGGGTCTCTCTCCACCTTGGGCACTCGAAGAAGGGCGGACTTCAACTCCCAGAATTCCCCAGGCCATCTTGACAGACAGGAGAGTCCCTCCTTAGCCAAAGAGGCAGATCCAAGTTAAAAAAAAAAAAATGGCCCTGAAATTACTGTGGAATGGGGTCTCTCCCCCTTGGCCACAGGAAGAAGGGCGGACTTCAACTCCCAGAATTCCCTCTTAGAGTTGCCCCAATGGAGAAACATTGCAGTTCACGAGCGCCCAAATGGGAACCAAAATCACACCAACACAGCCATCTCCTCTGGAATGCCGATCGGAAAAGGATACTCCCAACCTCCCTTTCCTTCACCCGTTTCTAGTCCTCAGTCTTCTCTCTAGTTGCCCATTAAAAAACAAAAAAACAAAAAACTCCAAACAAGGTGTTCGCTACCCAAAAAAAGCTGCCTGGAATAATCTCCCCTTCGACACCCCCACCCCCCAACCCCAGGAGGCCCGTGGGCCTTGGGCCTTTTACCTTCGTAATTGACTTGTCCGTCTCCGTCTATATCTGCTTCTCGGATCATTTCGTCCACCTCCTCGTCCGTCAGTTTCTCGCCGAGATTGGTCATCACGTGGCGCAGCTCGGCGGAGCTAATGTACCCATTGCCATCCTGGATAGGGCAAGGAACGGAGAGGTGAGATACCTGGGACGAGCTGAGCTCCAAGATGGACCTCGACGGAACCACGGAGATGGTTTTCTTTGAAAACTCACCAACTGTTTTCGGAAAAATAATCACTTCTACCGGGCCAAATCGGGGTCTCCCACTTGGACACCGCAAAGTAACTTTCCAAACTGACCCCGCAGGCCTTACAAATAACAGGATTATTGATTATTACATTTACTATAATTATTACATTGTGAATTGGTAGTTTTAATTGATTTTGTGTTATACTTGTATTTTTGTTGTGAGCCGCCCTGAGTCTTGGGAGAAGGGCGGCATATAAATCAAATCAAATCAAATCAAATTTATTACTGTATCAGCTATGGTTAATCGAACATTATGTACCCGGATAATAGTCTTGTTTGCTGAAGATTGAAAATGTTATTGGGGGGGATAACCCCAATGTTGTTCCCAACCTTGTCCTCATCCCAATCCCAATCCCGATCTTAACCCCACCCTAAACCTTAATCCCGATCCTATTCTATCCCTAACCCTATAAAATGCAATAAAATCTTTTAAAAAATAATAATAATAACAGGAGGCCACATCTGGAACACTACGTCCAGTTTTGGTCGCCACGTTACAAAAAAGATGTTGAGGCTTTGGGGAAAAGGTGCAGAGAAGAGAAACTAAGATGATTAAAGGCCTGGAGATTAAAACATATGGAGAACGGTTTGCAGGAATTGGCTATGGCCAGTCTAGAGAAAAGGATCGGGGGGGACGTGATAGGGGTCCTCCAGTATTTGAGGGGTTGTCACACAGGGGGGGTCAACCTATTTTCCAAAGCACCTGAATTAATATTAGTACCACTTTATAATGCCTTAGTAAAGCCACACCTAGAATACTGCATCCAGTTTTGTTCACCACATTACAAAAAAGATGTTGAGAGGCTCAACCTGTTCTCCAAAGCACCGGAAGGCAGGACAAGAAACAACGGTTGGAAACTGATCAAGGAGAGCAGCAACTTGGAAGGAAGGAGAAACTTCCTAACAGTTGAGGACAGTTAACCAGTGGAACAGCTTGCCACTAGAAGTGGTGGGTGCTCCCTCCCTGAAGAGACTGGACAGCCTCTGAAATGATAGGAGGACTCCTGCTGGAGCAGGGGGCTGGACTAGACGACCTCCAAGGTCCTTTCCAGCTCTATTCTGATGGATTGAGAATACTGGCAGTCCTCAACTTACAAGCATCCGTTTAGCAACTGTTTGAAGTTACAACGGCACTGAAAGAAGGGATTTAGGACCGGTCCTTGCATTTACAACTGTTTTAGCATCTGTGAGGGTCAACACAATTGAATCCCAGATTGATAGGCCAGCATGTAGCGATGATGGTTGCGGCACCTCCAGGGAGTCATTTCATTTCATTTCATTTATTGGATTTCTATGCCGCCCTATTCCAGGAACTCAGGGTGGCTCACAGCATAAATAGAAATCTACATTAAAATACATATATAAAAAGAACCCCTAAATTAATAAAAAACCAATCATCCAACAAACATACACACAAACATGCACTGGCTAGGGGCAAGATGTTAACTGCCCCAGGCCTGTCGGCAAAGATGTGACTTCAACAGTTTGCGAAAGGCGGAGAGGGTGGGGGCGATATGGATCTCCGGGGGGAGTTGATTCCAGAGGGCCGGGGCCGCAACAGAGAAGGCTCTTCCCCTAGGCCCCGCCAGGCGACACTGTCTGGCTGACGGGACCTGGAGAAGGCCGACTCTGTGGGCCCTAACCGGTCGCTGGGTTTCATGAGTCACGTGATCGTCCTTTGTGACATCTGACAAGTACAGTCAATGGGGAAAACCAGATTTGCTTACTGACTGTGTGATTCATGTTAACAACTGCGGTGTTTTGCTTAACAATTGTGGCAAAAAAAAAAAGATTGTAAAATTGTGGCTCGCTTAACAATCGCCCTCGTTAGCAGTGGAAATTCTGGTCCTCACTGAGGTCCTAAGTGGGAGACTACTTCTATTATCTCTTGCCCCTCTCACTAGTGGACACAACTTCCAGCAAGGGTGTGTTTCCCCCCCCCCCTCACTCAAATTAAGCAAACCCACCTTGTCAAAAACTCGGAAGGCTTCACGGATCTCTTCCTCACTGTCTGTGTCTTTCATTTTCCGGGCCATCATGGTGAGGAATTCTGGGAAATCGATTGTGCCATTGCCTGGGGAAAGGACCAGCTTATTTAGTCAGATCAATTGACTAAAAAGAATAAAAAATAAAACACAGCTCTTTGCTACCTACTCATGAGAAAATACATACCCATACCCCATGTTAAATTCGCTAATAAAGAAATCTAGGTTTCCCTTAATTTGAAAGTCTGGAAAAGTCTCGCCATGTCAGTTTTTATTAATTTATAATATTCAATACAACAAACATTCAAAAGTAAAGAGCGGAAAAGATGGAGAAGGGAAAAGGGAATAGAAAAGTGAGAGAAGAAAAAAAAAGGCATTGACTTCCAACTTTCTTCGGTGCGGTGAAATAGAATTATCAACCTCAAACTTTGATTTTGGGCTTTACCAATTAGATAGAATTGAGGTTAAAACATGAGCCAGCCGTGTGCAGCAGCTGCCAAAAAGGCCAACACAGTGCTGGGCTGCATTAACAGAGGGATAGAATCAAGATCACATGAAGTGTTAATACCACTTTACAAGGCCTTGGTAAGGCCACCCTTGGAATCCTGCATCCAGTTTTGGTCGCCACGATGTAAAAAAGAGGCTGAGACTGTAGAAAGAGTGCAGAGAAGAGCAACAAAGATGATGAGGGGGCTGGAGGCTAAAACATATGAAGAACGGTTGCTGGAATTGGGTACGTCCAGTTTAATGAAGAGAAGGACTAGGGGGTGACATGATAGCAGTGTTGCCTCAAGGATGAGGGGGTCAACCTCTTCTCCAGAGGGCAGGACAAGAAACAACAGATGGAAACTCATCAAGGAAAGATCCAACCTGGAACTAAGGAGAAATAGCCTGACAGTGGGAACAATTAATCAGTGGAACTGCTAGCCACCAGAAGTTGTGAGTGTTCCAACACTGGAGGCTTTTGAGAAGAGATTGGGTAACCATTTGTCTGAAATGGTAAAGAGCACGAGTCCTCAACCCCCCCCCCCCGGTCAATGGACTGGCATCGGTCCATGACATGACATGTCAGAAACGGGTCTGTGCAAACAAGCGAAGCCCCATCTGCAGGAGGCAGGCAGCGTGCAAAACCATGCGGGGAAAAAAACCCCTCTCTCCACGGAACCGGTCCCTGGTGCTCAAAAGCACGGGGTTAGACTAGAAGACCTCCGCGGTCCCTTCCAACTCTTTCGTTCTGCTATTTTCTCCAGGGCATTCAGGAAGAGCCCCGCTCACCATCTGCATCCACTTCGTTGATCATGTCTTGCAACTCTGCCTCGGTGGGGTTCTGACCCAGAGAGCGCATCACGGTGCCCAGCTCCTTGGTGGTGATGGTGCCATCGCCATCTTTGTCGAAGAGAGAGAAAGCTTCCTTGAATTCTGAAAGAAAAAGGAAAAAAAAAAAGGAAAGAGAGTGAGGTCAGATCCAACTTCGTCCCTCGCTCCAAACTTTTAACCAAGCTGAGGCGGCCATTTTGTTGCATTTTAAAAAAAAAACAACGCTCCCCAAGCTCTTGTTCTGGTTACTGGCTTAAGTCAGCCAGAACTTCACTCGTTTCAAGATGCCATACAGATCTGCCATCTCTCCCCCACCCAGTCAGGGTGGACATTATGGACAGATACTTAATGCCTCTGGAAGGCATCAAACTGTATGTCAGCAGTCACAAAAGACAGGGTAAAGAAACAAGCAAAGGGGGTGTCCTTCAGGGCGATCAAGGCTCTGTCTATTCCTAAGAAGAGTCCACCGAGAAAGGAGACCACACGCGATCCCATTTTACAGATGGGAGAGTAGCTGATTGTGCGAATTGCAGCCTCCTTTGTCTAAGCTGGTTAAGCTTAAAACAAACCAGCTATGGTTTGTGGCACTCACAAGTCAGAGGTATCCTAATCCAGGGGTCTTCAAACTTGGTCCTTTTATGACTTGTGGACTTCAACTCCCAGAATTCCTCAGCCAGTTGACGTCCACAAGTCATAAAAGGGCCACGTTTGAAGAGCCCTGGTCTAAAAGACA
This sequence comes from Bothrops alternatus, assembly GCA_034064705.1. Lineage (NCBI taxonomy): Eukaryota > Metazoa > Chordata > Lepidosauria > Squamata > Viperidae > Bothrops > Bothrops alternatus. The sequence continues at coordinate 12,984 of JARGCV010000119.1, read as the reverse complement.
GTTGCATTTGCAAGGGATCCAATTGGAGATCTGTTTTCCAGCATCAGGTCTTTGTTCTCTAGTTGCTGCTGCTGCTGCCGCCTGGATCTACTCTGCCACACTTCCAGGGAGTGCCAGCTTCTCACCTGCAATCTGCTCCTCGGTCAGTTGATCAGCCTGCAGAAGGAACAAGACAATCAAAAAGTCTGAATCCCCTTTTCATCATGCCCATTTCCTGCATCTGGTGCTAGGGGTTCTCAACCTTGGCAACTTTAAGACTTGTGGACTTCAACTCCCAGAATTCCTCAGCTAGTGTCTTTCCTGGGCTTGCAAAGTTCCTTGTGCGGAGTATCTAGAATAGGGGGTTCCTTTTATGACTTGTGGACTTCAACTCCCAGAATTCCTCAGTCAGGCACACCTGGCTGAGGAATTCTGGGAGTTGAAGACCACAAGGCATAAAAAGTGCCATTTGAAGACCCCTGATATGGACTTTTAAGAGGAGTGGACTTCAACTCCCAGAATTCCTCAGCCAGCGTACCTGGTTGAGGAATTCTGGGAGTTGAAGTCCACGAGTCATAAAAGGGCCAAATTTGAAGATCCCTGGTATAGACTTTAAGAGGAGTGGACTTCAACTCCCAGAATTCCTCAGCCAGCATGCCTGGGCTGAGGAATTCTGGGAGTTGAAGTCCACAAGTCATAAAAAGGGCCGTTTGAAGACCCCTGATATGGACTTAAAGAGGAGTGGACTTCAACTCCCAGAATTCCTCAGCCAGCATGCCTGGGCTGAGGAATTCTGGGAGATGAAGTCCACAAGGGCCAAGTTTGAAGACCCCTGCCAGCTTAGATCAATGTTTCTTGGCCTCAGCAACTTTAAGACGCGTGGACTTCAACTCCCAGAATTCCCGTTTTTTCTGACGAGCTCCTCTCCTCACAGCCCCCTATCCCCTACTTCAGAGGGCGGGGTCTATCTCTCCCCCAATCAAAGCCCCTCTATTGTCTCGGGGGGGCCCTCCAAGACCCCCCTCTTGTTGCAGGAGGGGTCAAAGTAGGGCCTCCGCCAGACCCTTCTCCAAGTCCGGCCCCTCCCCTTTCTTGCCCCGCCCCTTCTGGGGGATAACGCTCCCCCCCACCCCAGTTCGGTCGCCCCTCACCATGGTGACCGCGCGAAGGAGTAGCGCCGCGACCTCTCAGCTTTGGGATCCCGCCGCCTGCCGAGGAGCCGCCGCCTCTCTCGCGCCTGCGCCCTGGCGCCCTCCCACGATAGGCGGCGGCCGTCGCACGCGAGCGAATCGCTCCGCCAACGAGTTCCGGCTTTACAACGGCTGCGTTGGCGCCGCCCCGTTCCACATCCGGGCTCTGCCCTTCCTCAGCCGCGCGCGCGGCCCCGCCCCCTTTGCCCTCACGTGGCCCGCCGAACGAGCCCCCATTGGTCCAGCCTCCCCTGCATTGCGTCGATGGAAAGGAAAAAAAAGGGCGGAGCTAGGCTAGAAGGAAGTCCGACCCGGAAGGAAATACTATCGGCTGTCAATAAAGGCAGGGAGATTTAAAGGGGAAGCCGCTCAAAGGAACAGGGTGGTTATTAAAGGGGAGGAGTATATTTAAGGTGGATAGGCTGAATCTCCCAGAATTCTCCAGCCAGTTGGCTTTGGGAATTCTGGGAGTTCAAATCCCCTAATCTTCAATTTGCAAAACGCTACTTACCAAAGAAGACAGCCCATAATACTCTTGTGGGGGGGGGAATGGCCTGACTTATTTTAAACGCTTAGCGAAATATAGTGAAATATAATTTTATCCTTATTTTATCTATCCACATCTTAAATGGCCGCATTTGATTCCAATTTCATTTTAAAAATGTATTTTATCCCAATTTCATTTTACGTTGTATTTTATTTCTCTTTTATCCTGAATTATAGTTTTAACTAATTGCATTCTAAATTGTTTTCGCTGCCTTTTAATATGTGTGTTTGGAACTCTGCAACTTGATATGGCCCACGGCTAATCAACAAAGATGATGATTATTATAAATGCTTAGCCATAATTCAACTAAGTATTTAAAAACAGCCACTGAAGCATACATTAGTTTATCCAACAGGATCTTGAGAATAAACGTGACCTGAGCGATGTTTCCAGAAATCCTCCATCCAGCATGCCTGCAGGGGGGCCAGGGCATTCTGGGATTTGAAATCCCCTCAGCTTGTAATGATTGAAAGTTGAGAAATGCTGCCCTGGAGCAACACAATGTATTTCAGGATGTGCAATGGGTGGGATACATCGGAGTACAACTCCCATCTGTTGCAAATCCAGAGCTTTCTGAGAAGGCGCTGATCCAAACACGTCTACATCAAAGCAACTTAATGTTAGGCTCCACATGGCTGAACACACACACACACACACACACCTACACACAAACATACATATTTTTCTGGGTGTCGCATCACATGTCCAAAATATTCTAACTTCCATTTTTTTATTGTTTTGATAATTTCCCTTGGCTTTCCCAGGTGGCTTATATATAGTGTATATATATTTATCCCTTACAGAACCATATTCATAATCAGGAAGGAAGGAAGGAAGGAAGGAAGGAAGGAAGGAAGGAAGGAAGGAAGGAAGGAAGGAAGGAAGGAAGGAAGGAAGGAAGGAAGGAAGGAAGGAAGGAAGGAAGGAAGGAAAAGAAAAACTAGGAGAGAGAGGGAGAAAGGGAAGGAAGGAACACACAGCAATTCCCTTCCTTCTCCCAGATAGAAGTTGAACCAAACCACAAAGGAATCTAAAATGGCAGATGCATGTCTTTAGACTCTGCCCTACTCAACAGAAACCAGATGAGCCTGAAGGCGAAGAGAGACATTTATTAAAACTGGTTCCACCCACACAAAAAAAGAAGCTGGCATACTTCGTTAGGCTTAGGCCCACAGAAGGCCAGACACATACAGACAAAGTTCACACTAGTGATCAGGAAAGATTAACTCAATCTCAAAATGGGTCGGGCAAAGCAATTGGAGGGAAGTGTCTCCATGTTCCCCCTTGCCCAAAGCATTTATATATGTGGTAGCACTGGACCAACACAAAGTTTCACTCTGGATCAGTGTATTTCAACTTTGGGAATCTAAAGAAGGGTGGACTTCAACTCCCAGAATTCTGGGAGTTGAAGTCCACCCATCTTAAGTTGAGTAGTCCATCATTTCATTGAAGCCCATCACCTCCAGCCTGAGAGAATGGAGGTTCACATCTTCCTCTGTCTCCAAGATGGTGTGTTGACCTGCTAATATCAAATTTTACGGACAAATATTGGCAGATCCAGGAATGTTGAGGGAACAGAGGTGACCTCGGCCCACTTCAGCCTCTACGTGTGGTTAGGAACCATCTAGACTTTCTTCCAGCCAGCTGGTTGTGGGAACCGGAATCTGGGGTCTAGAAAGGCTGAGCTCTGGGGTAACAGAGACAGGTGGGATACAGAAGGATGTTAGTAAATTCAGGAGAGGCATCTGAAGCCACCCTTGGCTGGAGTGTCTTCTTTTAGAGGAACTTCTTTCTGAAGGTGGGCCAGACTGTGCTGGGAAGAAGACCAACTAGGCCACGTAGGGGAAGCTGAGGAGAAGGCCTTCCGAGGAAAGCAGCTTGAGGTTCTGCAAATCCAGCTGCTTCTCCTCCCGGCTGGCGTGGGTGCTGAGCTCCACGTCCACTTGGGGTGGGAGAGAAGAGTGAAGCAAGGAGACCGAGATCTCCTGGTAGGCGAAGTTGAGCACCACCAGGAATCGCTTGTTCTGGTCCCAGATCCGAAGGTAGGAGAAGACCGCTGGGTTAGAGTTTTCCACCAACTTGAAGTCGCCATGCAGAAGGGAGCGTTCCTTCGTTCGGAGCTCGCTCAGTTCTTGGAAGAAGCTCAGGATGGACCCCTTGTGGCCCTGCTGGGCCTGGAAGAGAAAAAAACACAGGTGGAAATCAATCGTTTTCTAGCTTGCGTGTGCACCTAGTGTCACCTAGAAGCCACTCCGAGGCAAGCTGCCTTTTGCAATTGACCGACGGGGATGTTGTCAATGCCAGTGGTGTTCAAGGGATGGTCCAGAGATTTTGAGATTCACTCAAAGCACCCCTTCATTCTCGATGGACTTTTTCTATTTTATGATTATTATTATAAAGCTAAGAGAGGGGGACTGGCTCAAGGTCACGCAGCCGGCTTTCATGACTAGAACTCACTGTCTCCTGGCGATTGGCCCAAAGTCACCCAGCCGGCTTTCAAGACCAAAGCAGGACTAGAACTCACTGTCTCCTGGTGATTGGCCCAAAGTCACCCAGACGGCTTTCAAGACCAAAGCAGGACTAGAACTCACTGTCTCCTGGTGATTGGCCCAAAGTCACCCAGACGGCTTTCAAGACCAAAGCAGGACTAGAACTTACTATCTCCTGGTGATTGGCCCAAAGTCACCCAGATGGCGTTTATGTCTAAGGCAGGACTACAACTCACATTCTCCCGCTTTCTACCCTCTGGCCTGAATCTCTGCCCCAAATTTTTTTCGTTCCTTTTACCTGGAAAAATTAGCTTCCCTCCCACAACATTTTTCTTACCTGCACAGTGACGTTGCTGGCCTCAGGTTCAGCCACCTGCTGCGGCCCTCGTGAGAACCCGTAATTCGCCGTGTTGTCCCATTGCATGCGTGTGATGTTGGAGGATGCAGGCTGGAGGAGAAATTAAAAAGGGTTGTTGCTGGAAGAGGCCCCCCCCCCAGTGCAAAATCATCAAGGACACCCACCTCACGTCGCCCTAACCTTGTCGCCTGGCATCCTACGAACCCCCCTCACCACCGACCTTCTGAGGTTGGTCTTACCTGCCCCAAAGTGTCCCGCAGGCCAATTTCATCTCCGTAATCTGTGAAGGGGGTCCCGGGCAGGGTGTAAAGGAGTAGATGGTGGAGGCGAAGCAGCTGCTCCCCCATAGATTGGGCCAAATGTCCAAAGCCGGGTCTACCCATCTGCGGGGAAGGGAAGGGAGAAGAGAGACCGTTAGCATCCCAGCGAAGAAAAACGAGCTGAGTTACGCAACAGGTTGTCGTGTCAGTGTTTCAAAAGTTTGTATAAAAGTTAGCGAAGGGAGGCAAGAGCCACAAAGGGGAATTAGCACCGGGCACGGATGATGTTACCTATTTGGGATCATGAAATGTCTGCAAGAAAACCACCCAGCTCAGAGAGCATCTAGGACCCCATATTCTTCCTCCTCCTCCTCCTCCTCCCTGCCAACCCCTCTCCCTTCTAGCACTGATGATGTTACCTAGTTGGGTCATGAAAGGCCTACAGGTAAACCACCAAGCTCAGAGAGCATCTAGGACCCCATATTCTTCCTCCTCCTCCTCCTCCTCCCTGCCAACCCCTCTCCCTTCTAGCACTGATGATGTTACCTAGTTGGGTCATGAAAGGCCTACAGGTAAACCACCAAGCTCAGAGAGCACCAAGGACCCCACAGTTGTCGTCGTCGTCCTCCTCCTCCTCCCTGCCAACCCTTCTCCCTTCTAGCCCTGATGATGTTACCTAGTTGGGTCATAAAACCTCTGCAAGGAAACCACCAAGCTCAGAGAGCACCAAAGAGCCCACAGTAGTCCTCCTCCTCCCCCCTCCCTCCTTTCCACCTCCTCCTCCTCTCTGCAAACTTTCTAGCACTGAGATTGTTACCCAGTTGGGTAATGAAATGTCTCCAGGAAAACTCTCAAGCTCCAAAGAGCCCACGTTTCAAATCTAAGCTGCAAATATTCTCCTTTAAACATGTCAGTTCGATCCCAAAGCTTGAAACGTACGCTCCAGCCGGGCCATCGGCTTCCAGCTTCTTGGTCATAATTTAGGATCAGTTTCTGGGCAGTGTGTCCCAGGGTGGTGTCGTCCTGATCAGGTATCAGCAGCTCCTGAAGGTAGCGGCTGGTGAGTAAGTCCACCCCGGAGGTTTCGTTCAAAAGCGAGAAAACCTCTTGAGGGTCTCTAAGTTCAGTCGTGGCAATCAGGACCCTGTGAGAGAAGAAGTATAGGTGGTGATTGATTTACAACCAGAATTTCCATTGTTAAGTGGAAAAGAAAGAAAGAAGAAAAAAAAGAAAGAAAGGAAGGAAGGAAGGAAGGAAGAAAGAAAGAAAGGAACGAAGGAAGGAAGGAAGGAAAAGGAAAGGAAGAGAAGAAGTAGGAAGTAAGGAAAGGAAAGGAAAGGAGGAGAAAGAAAGAAAGAAATAGGAAGTAAGGGAAGGGAAGAAGGAAGGAATAAAGAAGGAAAGAAAGGGAAGGGAAGAAGGGAGGGAAGGAAGGAATAAAGAAGGAAAGAAAGGGAAGGGAAGAAGAGAGGGAAGGAATAAAGAAGGAAAGAAAGAGAAGGAAGGAAGGAAGGGAGAAAGAAAGGAAGGAAGAAAGAAAGAAAGAAAGGAACAAAGGAAGAAAGGATGGAAGGAAGGAAGGAAGGAAGGAAAAGGAAAGGAAAGGAAGAGAAAAAAAGAAGTAGGAAGTAAGGAAAGGAAAGGAGGAGAAAGAAAGAAAGAAATAGGAAGTAAGGAAAGGGAAGGGAAGAAAGAAGGAATAAAGAAGGAAAGAAAGGGAAGGGAAGAAGAGAGGGAAGGAATAAAGAAGGAAAGAAAGGAAAGGGAAGAAAGGAATAAAGAAGGAAAGAAAGAAAAGGGAAGGAAGGAAGGAAGGAAGGGAGAAAGAAAGAAAGGAATGAAGGAAGTAAGGAAGTAAGGAAGGAAGGAAAAGGAAAGGAAAGGAAGAGAAAAAAAGAAGTAGGAAGTAAGGAAAGGAAAGGAGGAGAAAGAAAGAAAGAAATAGGAAGTAAGGAAAGGGAAGGGAAGAAGGAAGGAATAAAGAAGGAAAGAAAGGGAAGGGAAGAAGGGAGGGAAGGAAGGAATAAAGAAGGAAAGAAAGGGAAGGGAAGAAGAGAGGGAAGGAATAAAGAAGGAAAGAAAGGAAAGGGAAGAAAGGAATAAAGAAGGAAAGAAAGAAAAGGGAAGGAAGGAAGGAAGGAAGGGAGAAAGAAAGAAAGAAAGAAAGAAAGAAAGAAAGAAAGAAAGAAAGAAAGAAAGAAAGAAAGAAAGAAAGAAAGGTTGTTAAGATAGCATTACCCATTTTCACCCACCTGGCCTGATCATCAACGTTCTCTTGTTCCGTTAAGTTCTTCCACTCGCTCAAAAGTTGGGAATCCTGTCGAATAAACGGGATTGCGGGGTGTTGGTTGAGACTGGAGTCTCCCTCCCCAGGTTTTAGCAACCCTACATTATCCTCCTTGCACGGGACCTCCCCTTTCCCCCAAAACAGAGACCCCTGGCAATTGGCTTTCCAGTCTGCAACTCTGCAAGTCCTTGCAAGGTCGATGAAATGTAAAGGGACAGCAGCAGTCAAGCCTGGGCTAAACTAGGCTCCCCCCCCCACCAGATGGAAAGTGGGCTGAGGAGGGGCGAACCTGCTTACATTTAAATGCTCCACGCTTCCGATTTGGATCCCAGACACTCCTTCCCTCAGCCAAAACTGGATTGCTTCCTGTAGGGTGGATGGCAAGAACAGAACAAGTTAATAGTCCTCAGTGATCTCCCAGTATGCTCCCCCCCCCTTAAACCGAGCTGCAACAGTTGGATTGCCTTCCCCTCCAATCTCGGCCAATTAAGTTTGGGTCAAGAAAAAAAAAACATCGGGTTTTAATGGAGCTGCACCAGCAAAGATATTCCCAGCTTAAAACAACTTCCCAAGATTCTAGTCCTTGGCTGACAACCACACCTGGCACCAGAATTTCAACTGCTAAATGCAAGGCGGTTGATAAGTGCCCGATTTTACGACCTTTTTCGGTCAGGGCTGTTAAGCAGATCGTGGCAGTTCTTAAGTGGATCGGTCACAAATGGTGATCAACTAATCCCGAAACCCTGCGACTGCTGTAGCATTCAAATTTTGATCCCACGACTGTGGGGATGTCGTAAGTGTGAGGATTGGTCCTATGTCACTTTTTTAGTCCCGAACGCACGGTTGTAAATAGAGATCTACTTGTATTAACTACACATTCCCTGATTAGACCCTCCTCATAATTTTCTAGTTGTTTCTTTCTTTCCATTGGGAAATCCTATTTCCCTCACTTACTTTCATTTTATTCTGGAAATCACCCTTAAGCCACACATCTTGGCTAAACCAGGGTAACTGGCCACGATAGTTAGGCGTCAGGTCCAAGATAACCTTTAAACCTGAAAAAAAAAGATAGGTTACCTCACAACAAATCACTTTTAATTGTAATTTCTTTGGGGGGACAATTTTTTTTCTCTTTTTTCTTTGTTTCTTTTTAGTAAGCAACAAGCAACAGCGAAGTACAGACCTTAAACAAGAACTGCTATTATGTAATGAAATACTTTGAAATATTTTTAATCTGCCTAGAGTAGCCCTATAGCCAGATAGGCTGCAACAAAGAAACAATGCTCTAGGCAGCTGTTTATCAACTTTATTTTTATTTATACATATTTTTATCTATTATTCAATTGATCTGCTGCCCATCTCACTGTCCAGAGCGCCTTTAGATGCGCAATTTAAGCCCTCTTAAGTTGGTTAGCGTGAGCCTTTTAGAATCCAGAGCTTAATGTTGATATAAAATCTTTTTTTTTCTTTTTTCTTTGTGCTATGTTTAAAGATTTTAGTTAGCAGGTCGACCACATCTGAGCCCAAAATTTCACACTGCTTGTCAGAAGTTTGTAAAAGGGGAGGCTACGTCTGTTGTTATGTGTGAAAAACAGTCGTTAAGTCCTATTTTCTAGTGCCGTTGTAACTTTGAATTGTCACTAAACAAATAGTTGTAAGCTGAGGACTTCCTGTAGAGCTACATCCGTGAACAAAAGTCATGCCTGCTTCAACCCATTCTTGTTTTAACTTTATTTCCATTCGGGTTTTGGGCAGAGCCAAAACAGAAAAAAAAAAAAACAATATTTCAGGTTGAAACCTGGCCTGCATTTAGGATGAGTCAATCGACAAAGCCTTGTTTAAAATGTATTTAAATTAAATTAAATGTATATTTACATAGCCTTAGTTGTGAAATATGTAGGCCCTAACCTTCCTTGTGTGTTCAACGTCTAACTTCAGAACATCACAGGCTGATTGAGAAACGAGACAAATATTGTCAACAGGAAGGGAATTAAAAGATATTTTTTCATGAAATTGCATAACCAGTGCAACCTTCAAAATATTCTTCCTTCTTTTGGGAAAAAAAATATATTGTTTTATTGTCTTGCAAGGCACAAAACAAATGTTACTTAGGCATGGTGGTCCTTAAGCAGTATTAACTGGAGATTATTATTCTTATTATAATTCCTTGCACAGTCAGCCAGATATTTAGACTGGATTATTATTATTATTAATTAAACTCAGGGGTTTTTTTTTGTCATAGAACGCCCAGAACGGAATTCCGGCATTTTTTTGGGATGGAACCTTGTAGGGTAGGCAAGGCGGTTTGTAAGACGTGTGTGAGTTCCGGCACCTTTTATTTATTTATTTTTTTACAAAAAAAAAAAAAAAAAAGCACTGATTAAACTTGTATGCCACCCAATTCACAACAACTCTAGCCAGTTTGCATCCAAGTAATTACAATTAAACAAATAAAACATAAACGATATGTTAAGCGCTTTATTAAAACAATAATGAGTTAGCGAACTAAAATCTTTAACGATAACAAAAAAAAATTATGTCAACATTAAGCTCTGGATTCTAAAAGGCTCATGTTAACCAACTTAAAAGGGCTTAATCTGTGCAGCACGTGTATGTACACACACACACACACACACAAATATATAAATTATACACACACACAAACACTGAAATACATTATGTTAGAAAACATAACGCATTGAAATAAATATATATTTTCCCCACTTACTTTTCTTCTTCGCGGCCTGCACAACATCCCGGAAGTCCTGCAAGGTACCCAGTTGTGGGTCCACCTCTTGGAGATTGGTGCTGTAGGGCTGATCCTCGGGGTTCACGTGCAGAGGGCCGATCACAAAACCTTTCACTTTCAGCTTGCTTAAATAGCTCATCCTCTCTTTCACCCCTAAAGGGAAGAAAAAGGCAGCCAAGTTTACCCCAAGGTCCCCCCCCCAAAAATAATCACATTTTCAGACCTCTCTTTAGCGCTTCAACACAAGTCTTCTGATGATTTGTGTGGGTGGCTCTCGACAACTGAGCCCCAACTTTTTGTTGCTAAGGGAGACGGTTGTTTAGGTGGGTTCTGCCCTATTTTACGACCTTCCTGGCCATGGTTGCTAAGGAGATCACCGCAGTTGCTAAGTTAGTGACACGGTCATTAAATGAATCAATGGCTTTCCCTGCTTGCCAGAAGGTCGCAAAAGGCGATCATGTGAGCCCGTGACGCTGCAACCGTCATAAATGTGAGTTGGTTGCCCAGCCTCTGGAGTTTGATCACGTGAGCCACGGGGAGGCTGCGACGGTCGTAAAGTGTGAAAACCGGTGCTAAGTCCCTTTTTCCCGCCCCTTCAAAGTTGTAACTTCGAGTGTGCACTAAACAAACCGTCATTAAGTCGAGGACGATGTCTTGTAACAAGATCGGCGTGCCCCGTTTTCTGAAAATAAGATGAGACTCCACGGGAAGAGGTAATGCTGCTAGTCCTCAACTTATAACCATCAATTTAGATTACAATGGCCCTGGAAAAAATGACTCAGCACTGATCCTCATACTTATGACCGTCACAGCGTCCTCACACTCACGTAATCCAAATTCGGACGCCTGGCAACTGGCACGTATTTATGACTGTTACAGCATCCCGGGGTCCCATAAATCTTCCCAGCCGGTTTCTGACGAACAAAATCAATGTGGGAAGCTAGATTTGTTTAATGACCACACGGTTCACTTAGAATGACAGGGATTCGTTTACCAACCAGGGCCAAAAAGATCGTCAAATTGGGCACAAACTCACGTTAACAACCACCCGGCTTAGCGCGGAAATCCTGGTCCCGATTGTGGCTAGAAGTCCAGGGTTATTTGTAAAAGAGTTGCAACTTCTTAATTGAAAGGATAATTTTACATATTCTGATAAAACTTGCCCGATTAAATTGAGAAATTGCAAAGCCGTCTCATTAGGGAAAGCCCAGAAATAAAATCTGGATTGGTTGCCAAAAGAAAGCAGGTCACATCTAGCTGGCCGCTGGTTTTCAACATAAACCCAGTTTCATCCGGAGCGGGCAGAGGAGAAATCTACGGTCCTGGCCAGCATCCCAGATTCTGTTCTGCAAACTCAAACATGCGTGCCAAATGCTTTGTCTAATCTTTGCTCAAGGTTACACATTGCCAGCCTGAATGAGCAATTCGGGCTCGTTTTTGTTTTTTTTACTTTTTAATCCTTTTTCCTTGCTCCGTTGAACCGTTTCGGGCTGCCGTGATCCGCATTTAATCCGAACGGAAACGGAGCGGAGAATTTATTCAGCGAGCCAACTCAATACATAGTTGGCTAGAAAAGATGTTGGGAGAACATGTAGATTTTAAACCTGAACTTTTTATCAAGTATTATGCCAGAAAAAGATTGATAAGTAAAGTATATATTTGATTTTACATGTGATAATAGTACTTGAATAAGTACTATTGAATTGTATGAAAAAAAAAATAATAAAAATTTTTACAAAAAAACAAACCAAACCAAAAAAAACACAGATCTGCAAACAAAATTATAACCAGTAGCCAGCATGGGTTTGTTATAAAGAGGTTCCCACAGAGGTTCGCACTGCTTCCTCCTCCTAGTTTTCCAGAAACTATTGAAGACTTATTGATGCTGACAGGTTTGGGGCATATGAACTGTACTCTGCCCCTGGGCCTAGGAATGTGCCTCCATCATAGACTGTGTGTTGATTGTGATTGTGTGTTGTATGAATGTGTATCGGATTGAATGAATGTGTTTTAGATTGGATGGTTAATTGTCATTGGTAAATTAATTTTATTGTATTATTGTTGTAAGCCGAAAGGAGAGGAATTGTGGAGCATTTACGGTAACTGCGAATTGCTTGAGCAGGTTAACTGCTGAGTGTAGTTGCACAATCACAAACCTGGGAGGCAGTGGGAAAATTTTAGATTTAGAGGACCAAGAGACAAATCCGGCTGCAAATTGCATCCTTTGAAGGCACAGCAGAGGGCGAATTTGCACCCCGAATAGGGGTTGGACTAGAGGACCTTCCAGAACCCCATCAACCTTAACTTTCTGTAAGGGCTTGGCTCCTGAGGAAATGCATCAGGCCGGACCCACTGCCTCAAATCTCAACCACCTTCCTTTCCATCCTCCAGTCGAAATGTCTGTTTATAGGTCTGTGGCTGTTATCAAGTTTGGGCTGGTTTGAGTTTGGCGCTGGGCGTTGGCTGTGGCATCCATCATCCCAAACGCCTCCACTTCAATCAACAAGTCCTAACCCATTATGGGTCAGTGGTGAATGAGCTCCGAGCAAAATGAATGGGGCAGGGCCTCAACCATTCTTTATTCTCAGCCTGGCCTACTTCGCAAGATTGTTGTGGGCGTCCAATGGGGACAAGAGGCATGCCGTTTCCTTGTTTTGAACCTCTTACGCCCAGGGTTAACCTTTGCAACAAGGATGCTCTATATTACAAGGATGTTACAAAGAGGCTTAATTAGAAACAATAGGAACTCAAGTTTCCGGTCCTCAAGACTGCCAAAACAGGCTGGGGGAAAAAAATGTGGGCCATGAACTTTTGCGGTGAGTTACAGTAAAATATATAACCTTGTCAAGATCTAAACAGTGAGCAATTGTTTTATTTTTAAGGCCACTATTGCGTTTGTGGCTGCCCGGATTCGCCTTGCTGTGGAATATTTCTCTTTTGGAAGGTTGAAGCTCTGCAAAGTCAGGGATACCACCAGAGAAACTGACTAGTCCCTGCACAAGATCGGTAACTGTTTGTGGAGTTTCACAACATCAGAGCAAATTCCTGGAAAAGTTTGGGCCATGGTCAAAGGACACCAATCCAGCAGAGAAGTTTCTTAAAAATTCAAGGAACAGAGGAAGAGA